>JANHFM010008141.1:12816-43301 GCA_032468115.1 Grayia smithii
TAAGATGACCCCCCACTTATCTGAAGATTTTAATGGGTTAAAAAGTCGTCTTATACGCCGGAATTTACGGTATATAAGTCTTCTCTCTGAAATAGTTATTTTTCACTGGTTTTCATCAAGTATCCTTAGTATTTTAAACAGGATTAGGCAGATCATCATTATATTGGCTAGTCCCAACTGTTTTGAATTTTCCAAATTGTTTACAAAAATAGTACTATAAAAATACATTGCAGCAATCCAAACTAGAACATATAGAATTTATTCTCTTTCAAGATTAACACAGATTCATAGGGTTCCCCCCCCCCCCTTTTGACTTAATCTGTTATGTGAACCTACTGAATTATATTTTATTTAATGCATCATTTTTAATGTAACAAGGGATATCCTTGTTTCATTTGCAGGTTGCTAATGATTATCTCAGGCCACCAACTTTTGATTTTGCAGGAGGAAAAAGGGTTTGCTTCCTATATAGAATCTGCTTTTAGGACAGATACCAGTTAAGACCTAATGGGAAAAAAAATGAAGCTAATGTGGAGCCTGGTAGATCTGAGTGTTAGGAACAATAGTTCTTTTTAAATAAAGAAACTTAAGCTTTCATTGATCTAAAATTGATTTTGAAAGGTCCGTAAATACATACCTTTAAGGACCTGGTTTTATTAAAGCTGTAAGTAAAATAATGGTTAATTTCAGTTCAATTTGGAAGCAAATATAGTCAAGCTGTTAAATAATTATTTATTTGCATGGTCATCCTGTGGCTGATCTTATGGACACTGGTTGCTTTAACAAGGTCCTAATCTTGCAATCCTAAACATGTTTACTTACAAGCAAATCCTACTGAGCTTATTGTTAAATATAAGGTTGCAGCTTTGGTATTTAAAGAACAGGAACACTTTTGCTTTCAGTCCCTTATGACTCTGCTTGGCAGTCTTTATAACTTGAGTAGTCTTCTGAGCAGGTGGAGGATTGTGTTCACAAACAGAATATGTCAGAGGCTGTGTTCAACAGGGCCTTTGTCCTTATATGACCCCACATAAACTAATCTTCAGGCTTGCAGAATTTATTTTGCTTTTTTTTTTTTTAATTATAGTACTGAGCCCTGTACTTGTTGCCTGGTACAAAACGGTTGTATTATTACAACAGGATTACTGTTGATTATTTTAAACATGGTTTGTTCAGTGTACGGTACTTTGTTTTTTTTTCTGTTCATTTGCACAACACGTTGAACCATAAACTAGTCACACAGAGTGCATTCACATAATATGCTTGGCTAGATTGTGATTCCACATTTCATGACTCTATAATCTAAATGAGTTCTGAAATCAAGAAATCCTTTTAAATACCAGTACTGAACTGAATTAACTATTCTTCCACCCAAAAATCCTTAACTAGCTATTCCAAGATCTTGTCAATTCAACAGAATCATCTGTGATAAGGAATGATTAATTACCCATTATCATTAAGCCATTAGGAGAGTTGTGTCAGTCAACCTGTTGAAATCTCCTCCCCCACAATATTCAGATTTATCCATTGCCATCTTCCCCCACCCACAAATAATAGATGTATTATACATTTCTCACTAGAGGAAACTGATCTTATATTTTTAAATGCACACAAGGAAGAATGTGATGTTGTGGTTATTTTAAAAAGAGACTGAAATCATATTTAATAATTCATTTTATATAGAGAGAAAATATTTCCTCCTAAGCCAGCATGAGAGAAGAAAAAGAAAAGGAGCTGAAATGTGTTTATTTTCCCATCAGCTGGGAAATTCCGATGATACTTCCTTAAGATTATGGAAGTTAAGCAATATTTGGTGATGATCATACTGTATATAGCCTTGAAGTGGGTCCCTTTAAATCTCTATGTTCTGTTTGGTTGCCTAGGACAACTTTTGTAAACACTAGTGAACCTACATGTGGCCTTTGAAAAAGCTGGGAACTGAGTCTGATGGGAAAGGCTAGGTCATTTCAGAGCAGTTGGAATCAGATTGTGAGTATTTATGTAGAATGGAAGTTAGTGAGGCTTTGATACTTTCATATGCTTACTTTATACTTTTGGATTTTACTTTCCAGTAATCAATGGACAATTCAATATACAGTATAATGAATTTATTGCTATATAATTTCTACTAAAAATAGTACTGGAAACAAGGTATTACTTTTGAAAGCATTAGGAATCTCCTAGCATAGGAAAAGATTGTCTCTTTGTCAAGGGTGTAGATTTCCAGTAAGTGTATATAGAGAAGATATCAGAACCTCTTTACATAATCTTTTATTTTTTCATCAATTTACTTAAAAACAAATAAACTGATGTTTTCAATTTTTTGAAAGTTGATGTGTTGCCATTCGTAATTTAAGTCATGCAGTTAAGATATTATGGACACTTTAAGATGAAGAACATTGTTAGGAAGAAGTATTCAGAACTGCTATTTCCAGAAAAAATCCTTCACATTTCTCAAAATAATTCATGTACTGCTGAAATGAAATTAATTAGTAAACTGAAATTTTTTGAAATTAGCTTTAATTTATTATGTATTTCCCCAAAGTTCTGTATTTTGGATGTAGTTTATTTAGCTTGTCATATATAAATATAAATACTACCTATTTTTCTTTTTAAAATTTACATCAAGTATGCCCTGTTGCTCATTTTTGTTTTAATTTGATTTTGGAATTGCTGGCTTGTGAATTTTGAAATGCTAAATATTAAAGGCAGTATAGGAGATGGAACAGAAATTAAGATATCATCATATGTCGATGATGCAGAATAATTCATAGGCATGCCAGAGCAGTGTACTAATTCTTATTTCATTAAAAAGAGAGTTCTGTAGATTTAATCCTGTATACATTAAGGAATGTAATCTTGTATACTTTGGGGCATCAATTTAAACTGCAGTGATTGGTTAGAATAAAATATTCATAATTCAGCTTCTCTTTCAGTTAACCTGAAATGTTATTATTTGAGTTTACTGAATTCATGGCAGGTATTGGGATCCATGTCTATTTTATATAAATTTAAATTCCTACATTCAGCATTATTTCATTCATTCATTCATTCATTCATTCATTCATTCATTCATTCATTCATTCATTCATTCATGTGTCATTGTATGACTTCCTGATCACCATGAAACTCTGGATGGCTAACAGAGGATTTCAATTAAAAAAAATTCCAACAATCCTCTAAAACATCCTTAATAACACATTGTGTTGGACACAACACACTTTCTCACAGGTCTTTCTAAAGCCTGGTAAAGTCAGATTCATATAAATTTAGGGAAAAATATTATTCCCTTTGGCAGGTGCAGATGCATTACCTATGTCTAGACCTAAAACCTGACTGGAAGAATTCTGGATATTCTGCTTTCTCCAGACACTCTGATTATCTTCTCAATCCTCTTTCCAAAAAATGAAAGGCTAGGACTGGTCAGAAGTTATCCAAATTAATGCTATGTTTCTTGAGGAAGGAATGGATTACTGCCTCAAGTGAAAGCAAAATATGCCCCTCACTCAAGAATAGATTCACCATCATTTGGACTCAACCACATCTTGCCTCCTGGGAGGTTTTAACCAGTAATGGGTTCCTCTTACCTTCACTACAAGTTCGGAACCGGGAGCGCATTTGTGCGCTTGCTTCACTCGCGAGTGGCCCTTCTGCACATGCACAGAGCGTCTCTGATGACATCCAGGCAGGTGGGCGGAGCCTCCCACTGCTGCCACTACTGGTTCGCCTGAACCAGGACGAACTGGTAGAAACCCACCATTGGTCTTAACTAACTAAAAAGAACATGAGCTTATAAATAGATGGATATGCCCCCAAACCCAAGGACTTAGCCTATTGCTTCAAAACTAGCAGGCTAAAATATTTCCCTGATAATCAACTTTGCAGTCAACTCTGAAGGGCATGCAAAATTTTCATAGCAGACCAGAGCAATTTTATCCATCAGATATCCTGAGCTTTAGAGAGGTTGCAGATGTCCCCCTGATCCCTTTTTCCCCTAAAAGGATTGTTTATCTGAAATAAGGCCATCGGTTGGCAACTTGTGGATGTAATGACAATGGAAAAATAGTTGCTTAATTCAGGTTCTTTTGCATATTCTGTTGGATTCACTCTCCATCTTTCTCCAATGGCACTCTTATGAATTTCTTCTGTGTCATCTTCTAGGGTTCCTCTCAGAACCAGGGTATCTCTAGGGATCTACAAGCAGGGAGAGGCCACATAGGGGCAAACTAAAGTCATTGTCACTCTCTCATTCTAATTAATGACTAATGCCATAATCAAACTGCTCATTACAGCTACAGGATTCTCCCCAAGCTCCTATGAAGGAGGGAGACCATTAGACCATGACAAGAGATAGATGTTAATATCCTTCAAATTCTGTTCATGTAGCAACTACTCCAAGATATACTGTAAACGACTTCATAATAGTTAATCCCCGATGACCTGATTCAGGTCCATGGCTGCCTTTTGCACCCAAGGAAAGCAGTTTGAAGCCTCCCAATATCATACACCATGTCTGGGAAACTACACCATCAACGCAATCAGACTTGAGCTGCTGAAGGAATAAACCGCTACACAGCAAGGAGGTAAGTATAGCAGCAATAATCCATCTGCTTCCTAGAGACCAACTATACAAACTGGGTCTCACATCTGCTTATCTGCAGAACAGCATCTCTGAAAGCCACAAGAACCTTCTGAATGACAATAGCCATTCCACCACCCTGCCCTGGAATCACAACTGGTGCCAGTCCTGAAACCCAGGTAGGACACTTCTAAAAGGGGAATTATTACAATATCTGAAATTCTGTATTTGTAAAAATCTTGGAAGAAATCATGAGATTCCCAAACAGATAACTTATTTTTAGAAGAAGTTCAAGGATCTAAATGAAATTGTTGCTAATTGTTATAATACTTTTGGAATAATGACATTTGCTGTCTTCTGCCAACCAATGGAAGGTTCTTTTAGAAACTAGTTTATTTTGCTCTAAATGTTGCATATATGCACTGCCCTATCCATAAAGGACATTTACTGATGGAGATGCAATTCAAAAATTTTAATGTTAATTCATTTGATATGGATTCACTCGGTTACTGTCATATTTGAGACTGAAATGTACAAGGCTGCTGCAATTATACTGATTGTTGCTTATCAAAAATTTATCTCTTCTTCTTGCCCATAAAACCAATTGTTGCTTTGTTTCTAGCATTTGTGGCAGAACCATACAGTGGTTAGTGCTAAGAAGAAATGATTGACCCAAGGTTACCCTGCTGACTTCTGTGCCTAAGGATGGACTAGAACCTGGGCTTCTCTGCTCTTAGTTCAACACCTTAACTACTATATCAGACTGATTCTCCTTGTACAGTATACATATCAGCACTTTGAATGCATTACATGTACAAGGAATTATTCATGGTTCATATGTGATATAATCAAAATGATAAAATATTGAAATATATGTTTATGTCTGAGGTAGTAGCTTGCTGATACGGGTTTTCCCAACATTTGAATTTGTCATTTTGCAGGTGGAAAGAGAACACATAAATAGATTTTGACTAATTTTACTCAATTTTTTCTGGAGTTGCTTTGTTCATGATACAAATTCTAGGCTTTTTTATTTTTAGTTATTGTATGTATATATAAATATATATAATTTGGCATTTAAGAAGTTAGACTAGTTCAGTTTCAGAGAAACAGAAGTGCTAGTCCATTCTCACATATGGAAGTTCACTTGGTAAGGCAGTCATTCTGTCAGTCCAATCTATCTTATAAAGTTATTGTTGTAAGAAAAAAAAAATAGGAACAGCTAGTATTCTGTATGGTTGCTTAAGTTCCTGAATCAAAAATAGGTTATAAATATAAAAAATAGCATTATAAGCACTACTGTTTAATTAAGTACATATAAACCAGGAAATTAAAACTTGTCATTGTTTACAATAATACATTAGAGGAAAATTCTCTATAAACTCACTAGTAGTAGGGCGGAAGAAGTTTTCCAAATTAAATTTTTATCTTTCGGTTCCCCACATGAAGTTGTTTTTAATATTCAGCAGCAAATCACTTTATGGAGGATGTAAGAGTGATAATAAGCATGTATAAGCCAATTTGATGTGGTGGTTAAGGTGCTGTCATGGAAACCAGGAGGCATTAAAGCCATTTGAGTGACTTTAGTCAAGTCACTCTTTTGCCAGTCCAATTCACCTCTCAGGGTTGTTGTGGGGAAAATAATGTAGAAGAAGGAAGGAATATTGGGTGTGTTCTCCACCTTAACTTATTTATAAAAATAATAAAGGTGGAATTTTAAGAAATCAAATATATAAATATAATCTGATTTTAGTGACTTTGGCTCTTTAGTAACCAAGTTGTGTGAATGTAGCTCACAGAGTTGGGCAATTCTAGAAAATGGGTTTGAGCAAACCATACTTAATCATGGGTAGGTAAACTCAGAATCACTTAGTGGTGATTAACACAAGGCTACAAACTGGGAGATTGTGAATTTTTGTGTCACATTAGATAGCCATATGTGTGATTTTTGGCCAATCATTCTTTTAGCCCTAAAAAGCAGGCAATGGAAAACTACTTCTGAAAAAATCATGCCACGAAAATTTCAGAGACTAGCCCAGGCAATTGCCAGGAGCAAAAAACTGACTCAAAAGTCACATGTACTGTACATGCACGCACAAAGCAAACTCAGCTATTGCCTTAAAATGGATTTCTTTTTCTTGTTCTGTTGCTTTTGCAACTATTGATAGATTATTTACAGGAAGCAAGAGACAAAGCTATAAATGGGCTGACTCAATTAAAAAATCTTAGTTTTTAATAATCATATTGATAGTTTTTCCATATGTGTATGCGGAACACAGAGAGAGCATTAGCTATGTAAAAATGTAAGTCATGACAAAACATAGTACTCCTTGGGCCTGTAGGTATATATCATAAAGCAAATGGCATTCTCAGTGGCGCTGAGCTTGGTTTTTCAATACTGTTTTTTTTAAATTAAATACTGTTTTTAAATTGTGAAAAACAAAATATATATTGAGGTATGTAGGATGGAAAGTGAATAAATACAACTATAGGGGTGCATGTCAGACAATAAATGATTTTTTTTCACATAAGTGGGAATCATTTTCAATTCATTTTTTAAATATTTTAGCACAAGATTATAAATTAAGAAAATGGTGGAGCTGTATACTATCTCTACAGTAAAGAAGGCTTTATTATCAGAGGGAAAATTCACTAGAGATTTCCATTCTGAATAATTCATTAAGTGCATATGGGTCCTCCTTGTTGCCGACTGCAAGATTCGTATTTCATAAAATCTGGAGTCATGGGCTCTAATTTTTCACTTAAAATTGCACCTAAAGAGAACTATCAAGCCAATATTAAGTTTGAATTATATCTATTGATTTTTTAATAAAGTAATGTCAATAACATTGATTATTCAGCATTACATATTGTATAATAATTAGGAACATGCTTCATCATCATGTCTATCTCTCAGGACTCACTGTTTATGGGGGCAACTATATAAACTTAATAAATAAATATAGGGGTTTTTGCATCAATGAAGAGTCAAGACCAGACAATATGATTCCCCTATGGTCTGGGTTTAATTTATTGTTTAAAAATTGAATCACAATTTGAACAATTGAAGAAAGTCATATAAATACCCTCCCCCCTCTCTATATATACACATACATCCAACTATTCACATTTAATAGACCTTTATACACCGTATACATATTTAAGAATACTTAGATATTTTTAAGTATTTAGCTTTGTTATCTTGATTATTTTCAGTTTAAATTTAGTGTGGGGTTATTTTGATTTTTAGTAGTTTTATGTAGCATTTCTACTTCTTTTTTTCTATTATACATACATACACTGTGCTTCCCTGAAAATAAGACCCTGTCTTATATTTTTTGAACCCTGAAATAAGCGCTTGGCCTTATTGCCATGCGCTCAAAAGCCCAATTGTGCTTATTATCAGGGGATGCCTTGTTTGTAATGTTAGCTTTGGCTAACTTGTAAGGGCTTTTTATGATTTGCATTCATCTGTTTCTGCCATAGCTCCACCATATTGCCTTCATCTCATTGTCAATCCATGACTGAGATATCTCTCTCCCCATCCCTGCTTTTCTGAGTTTCTCCAAGAGCAGCTGTGAGTTATGTTACAGTGACTCAATAAAGGCAGGACTGGGGCTAGCAACAGACTGCAAATTCCATGCTGTTATACTGCAATTTTTGGGAGCATAGACATAAGGAAGAACAGGTTCCCCAGCAGAGAGTAAGACCCATACAATTTCCTTCGACTGCTGTTGATGGGAAGTATGGTAACCAGGCCTCACTGGAAAAAGAGCTTTTTCATGGGACATAATCTCTGTAGGCCTCTACCAGGGGAGGATCATTTGCACCTCATGTTCCCTCATGAGGAATTGTACTTTTAATGTTTAATTTCTGACCTATTTTATTATTGCATGAATATTTTTAGTCTAGTCTCTCTTATGCCAAGATGGTTTTTTAATTAAGAGTCCTCCCTGAAAGCCTACTTAAAAATAAACACAATTTGAAAACATTCTCATTGGTTGCTGTTTCCAAATGTCAAAAAGTAGTAAGAATAAACTGCACTTTTATGCACTTTCTCCCCTTCCCCTCAAACCCCCTCCCCCCCATCTCTTGGATCCATGGCCGCCAGCCACTGGAGTAACATGGTGAGCTGAAACGCGGTCTGCTTATTCCTGGCTTAGCATGTCAGCTAAATTACCAAACTGTGATTGGTGAACCTTGTGCGCCTTAGTGTAACCTCTGAACTCAGCAAACGTATTCAATAAACCAAGATGAAACAAACCGTGGCTTGCCAAGAAAGAGGGGAAAAAGGTGGGCGGTTAATGATTACACGTGAGAATCATTCAAGATCGTGCAAGGGATCTTCTTAAAATAATTTCCCCATGACTTCCATCGTAAGCCACATACACACAGACAGAGGCACGCACCAGGCTTGTTTCTGGCGTTTGGCCGTGGTTTTCCAAAGTATCTGGGATCTCGGAAGGTGGTAGCAGAGGCCAAGCCAAAGCGGTACGAAGTTTGCAGTTTGTTTTCTCTCCGAGGCGGTGTCGAATTACAGAGAAAGAAAACCAGCTTGGGCAGGGGCGGGGGGCCGGGTTCAGTTTCGCCAGCTGATCTGCAGTCGCCTGTTAATATATGTTTTCCCCAGCAAGTAGAATGGAGAATCCCCCAGGCTGCCGAGAGAAAAAGGAAGGGGACTCCTAAAATGAGGCTGCAATCTGCACCTCTGACCGCTCGGGCCCTGGTTGCAGGCTGACTGGCTGGCTGAGGACCTGCAGCTGCAAGGCCCGCCACGCGAAGCCGAGGAGACGTGGATGCCGCGCTATAAATATGCCACGCAGGCAAAGCGCAACAGGCGACTTCTCCTCGCTCGAGATGCGGGCGAACTCTAGGGCGAGGGGGCTCCGCGTGGCGCTCCTCTTGCCACCTCTGTAGGTTTAAGGAGGCCCGGGGACGGCCGGAAGAAAAGCTTTTTCAGAAGCGAGGCAAACTTTCTCCGAAATGAATAAATTCCGGAAGGTTTGCCGAGGCAGCGGGAGAGCCCTGGCTTTGATCTTCGCAGCTTCGGTGGTTTGGCTGATCTTTGACATGGCAGCCCTCAAATTGTCCTTCGGCGAGAGCGGCACCAAAGTGCTGCAAGGGGAGACGGCGGGGGGGAAAGAAAAGGGGCCAGGGCGACTTTGGCGCAACTCCGAGGATGGCCCGGGGAGGTGGTTCCGAGAGGAGCCCGAAGCTTCCCCGCCGTTCCCGGGACAAGACGGGAAGAAGCTTTCTAGGAACAGCGAAGAGGCTGGCCGGGATGCGGAAGGACAGCGCTTATCCCCCGGTGCGACCCCGGCCAAAGCAGCGCACGGGAAAATACCCGGCCTGCGTGACATACTCCCGCTGAAACGGCAGCGACTGCCCGCTCAACCCTTGTCCCGTGCCCCGGAGAAGAAAGTCAATGGGGCGGCAGCCACCGGCGGCGACCCCCGGCAGACAAAGGCGGCTCTGGCCCGGCGTGAGCAGGAGCCCCACTCAATAGTGGCTGGAGGGCAAACGCCTTTTCCAAACGGAATCCCTCAGAAGGTGCCAGCTCAGAAGAGCGCGGGAAGAACGGAGGTGTTAGTGCACGCAGAGTTCACAGATAAAGGGGCTTTGGCTGAGTTAAAACGTGATGTCCCCCCTGGAAGCATGCCTGAGGAATGGCAGGGCAATCCTGTTCTCAAAGCCAAGAGGACTGGGGGGCTAGTAAGAACGATAGAGGTTCCTGAGGTCACAGGTTTACCTGCGGGCAAGCTGAATACCTCGACATCAGAGAAGAAGGAAGTATCCCTGAAGAAAATAGCTCCGGGAAACCTTCCAAGCAGGAAGAATGCAAAAATACCTCCGGCAAAGGATGCTCTATCAGAAAACCAAAAGGTCTTTGTAACCAAGGAGCTGGTCCCTATGGTTTTTCCAACAATTCAGCATCTCCAAGCCCTCACCAAAGGATTTAAATTGATGGGAAAGTATGTACAGTTGCCAGGTGAGAAAAGCGGCAATAAGGGGAAAGCCACCAATGCAACCCGAATAGATGGCCTTATTAAAGTAGTGTCCACGGAAGGGATCCTTGCCAAAGGAGGAGCATTGGGGAAGGTTGACAAAGGCCATTTAGCAGGCGAAGAGCAATTCCTCAAACCTAATCAGAGTAATGTGGATTTCGCAGAAAACACTAGCCTGCACAAAGTGTTAACTATTGATAGGACCCTGACCCCAAGAGACCCCAGAGCACCTGGTCAATTTGGACGCCCTGCTGAAGTCCCAGGTGAGAAGGAGGAAGAAGCCAAAAGGAGATGGAATGAAGGGAATTTCAATGTCTACCTCAGTGACTTAATCCCAGTTGATCGTGCCATTGATGACACAAGGCCTGCTGGGTAAGCTGTAATTACTTGTGCTGCACAGCACACATTTAGGCTAGTGCAATTGCTGATTTATCAAATGCTTGTCTAGAACAGGAATTCTTGGGGTCCGTGAATTTGGATATATTATATGAATAATAATATTATTAAACCATAGTTATTTTTCATATAGTATTTGATAACTGCATTGGGCATAATTGACTTGCTTTGTAACTATATATAATTTTTGTTTTCGTAGATTTTTACGGGTATAGGTATACGCCAAGACTTGCGCATATTATATTTGTGTGTGTGCCGTTTTTTCCCCCTCCGAAAAGGTTTGTAGGCTTCATGGGATCTCAAAGGAGTCTATGAAACAAAGAAAAAAAAAGCCAGTTTGGTCTAGTGATTAAGTCAACAGATTAGAAACCAAAAACCTCTGAGTTCTAGTCCCTCCTATCAGCTGGATGACTTTGGGCCACTCATTGTCTCTCAATCCAACTCCACTCACAGGGTGGTTGTGGGGAAAAAGAGGAGTATTAAGTATGTTCACAGCCTTGAATTATTTATAAAAGAAAAGACAGGATAAAAAAAATCTAAAACAAAATAAAAGGGTAAAGATTCCTGGTTCAGATATAGTCCTTCAGAAAGAGATACTATTTTAAATATACAGTATTCACAAAAGTCATAAGTACTTAAACAACTAAATATATATTACATAAATTTGTATCAGCAAATTGGTAATAAGCATAATCAGCAATATGTGGAGTGGAATTAACCTTTAAAGGTTTCCTCAAAGCCAACGAAGACTATACATGCTTTTGGGGGGGGGGGGGGGATAGCCAAACAAAGTGAGGCCACCATATAGAAAAAACCTCCCCAATATTTTTTTAAAAATTACAGAATATCAGATATTAACCTTGAAGCTCAAATAGCAAGATCTCAAATTGTTTAAGGAGTTAGAGTCTACTATGAGTGCTTTAAATTTAGTATTTTTCATAGAAGTACATTGGACAAATGGAACTACTGAGCAATACAATCTTTTAAAGTTTGTTCAGGAATTAGTCGCAGGATATTTGCTTTATCTAATTTTCTGGTGAGTGTACATAATTTGGTGAGATGAGTACATTTAAAATGGTGTGTCACAGTTGAAATATAGCTATGGATTTTTATATCTGGAATCTTGTTAGTGGAACTGTACAACTAGAATATTCATACTGATACTAAGATGCGCATGGAAATTGGAAACTGGCCCATCAGATTAGATATCATTACTACTAAAGTTAACATTGAGTAATGTGCTGAATTGTGTAAACACACCCATACATACACACATGCAAACGGTTTGTGTAGCCTTGGATATGGAACACAAGGATTTCCTTTCTGCTTATTCAAAGAACAAAGTTGGCCCTTAGAGGAGCAATTTTCCTGCAAGAACTTTGCTTTGGCAGCTATCACCTCAAAAAGAAAACAGAAGTTTGAAACTAGTCTCAAGAGTATCCATCACTGCCCCTGGTGCTAAACCAGTAAAGGGCCACAGACATCCAGTTACAGGAAACCCATGGTTTTCTGTAAACTGCCAGATCACTTTGAGTGAGATAGGCAGTATTTAAATTTTACAAATGAATTCGTTTTCATTTCGAGGGGTCCTTGGTGCTCTCTGAGCTTTCTTGCTTTCTTGCAGACGTTTCATTACCTAACTAGGTAACATCATCAGTGCTAGTAAAGAGTGTTGTTTGCTGTCAGATTATATTCTGATGTCTTGCCAGTCTGTATGGGTGGGGTTGGTCTTAGGGATTCTTTGGTTGGGTTGTTTACTGATGGCTCTTTGGCAATTTCTTGATTGAGGTATTGCTTACTTACTTGATTGTTGGTCTGAAGTTAATCTTAGTTTTCTCCAACTGTTGTTCCCAGGCATGAATGCATTACATAGTCCTCCAGTCCTCATCCTGCTTCTGTATTTAGCATCCTTTCCTTTTTTCAATGTCATTTTTTTTCAGTTATAATTCTATTATTACTTTTTGTAAAAAACAAAAACAAAACTTCTATTAAGTTTTTTATTCTGTTGTAGGAAAAACAGTTGTATAGTACTAAGCTGAAAGCTACCGGGTCTTTTATTAATTTTGCTCCAAAAGATACATTAGGGCTTATTTTCTGGGTTAAGTGTTATTTTGGGGGAAATAAGTACTAAATGCACCCATCTGGCTGACAATCTTAACTGGGGCTTATATTATGAGCATCCTGAAAAATCATGCTAGGACTTATTTTCCGGTTGGGTCTTATTTTCGGGGAAACAGGGTATAAGTTTACAAATCTTGGTGACTCAGTTCAGACAGTATAAGCCACTACCCCCTCAAACCAACACAACTGTAATATAGCTTCCTGTGATGTGTGAACTCAGCCACAGAATCAAATCAGTGGCAAACTGTCATTATTTCATTTTAACACAGGCTTTCAGAGCCATGCAAAACAGTATTACCCATGCATGATAATCGGCTTATAGAGAGAAGTGCACTGATTTGGGAATTGCATATATTTAAAGCAGCATTTATGTGTCTTAAACAGTTGGTTTCTGGTGCCTAAGACAGAAAATACCCGGTATTGTTTTAACCTATAAAGCACACATGACTTAGTAACTGTTGAGTTGCAGAATCATTCTCCTTAAGAAGACTGCTCACCCTACTTGAGCTTAAGGGGCTCTTGCAGACAGCATCTTCATTAGGGAACACTTGGGGAGAGCCCTCATCTTACTTGTGTTTGTAAAGCTATGGGAAGCAATCTTTTCCATCAAGATTTTGGCCTGAACTTTTGGACTTGAGCTCCAGGTGTAATTTATTTGCATGGATGTTCACTTTTTAAAAACCACAAAATATTTGAGCAGTTCAGAAATATTGTGATAAATAAATTTGACCCCTCCATTAAAGCCATGCAAAACAGGTGAGTTTTCAGAGGCCTTTGAGGAAGGTAAGTAGCCTTTCATTCTTGAGTTAAATTCTTCTACCTAAAAGCTGTTTCCCATTTCCCCTTTTGTCTGCTAGGCTATCTGAATTTGAAAGTACCGGTAGGTAGGCCAACAAATGCTGTCTTTAACATCTTGAAGCACAGGGATATTAATAAAGGCACCAGAGAGCCTTCAAATAATCTGCCTTGGATGTTGTCACAGATACATGTGGAAACTGTAGTTTGGCATTCACTTTATAAATCAGATTATTCGTACAATGCACTGTTGTCGTATTGTTGACTAGCACTTGATATCCTTGGGTTTGGGCAGAGATAGTGGTGCATTATGGCAATATTTTGCAGCCTTCAGGTGCACCATTACAGAGTGAAGGCTCTCAAATGCAACAGGATTACCTGAATAGACAAGCCCAGAATGGCAAAGGGCAGAGAATAATGTTTCCCATCAACTGCTATTTGATCTGTTTTAATCAGAGATGCCAGTCATTGAACTAAGAGCCTTTTCATGTAAAACAGACGTGCTCCCATTGAGCTACAATTCACTATTTTCCCAACAAAACAACCCAGAACAAAAAAAAAATAGTTTTCCATTTAGGTTGGGAGGATAGGATCAACCACCCTATCAAACATTGGTGAAAAATGATCAGAGGAACGGATTCTCTGTGGGAGGAGTTCTTTGGTAGGTTGCCCTGGCCTTCTCAAGATCTGCTGGAAGATATATTAGCCTAAGGGGTAAAGATTCCCTTAAGGCATCCATCAAACCCTTAGCTGAATTGCAAATAGAAATTGAGAAAAATGCTTTCACTTCAGCCTTTTGTTCATGCAGAGAAGACCTGACCAAAACCTTTGACTCTTCTTCTATTTTTTTTTTCTAAACCAGCATGATGTAAAATGACAAATTCAATGAAATGAGAGAAATCTTTTATCACCGGCTAGAGATCTACAGATTTTCTGCAGTACTTCTTTGATAGGCTTTAGTGGGTCACATTGAAACGTTGCTTGCTTTGAGGCTGTCAGTGTTCCCTGACTGTGATGTGAGGGAGGGGGTAAAGCTTTTATTTGGACAACATGACCGGAAAAACAGTCTTGCAAGTAGTTTTTTTCCCCCTTCTTTTTTCTAAAGGGCGCCAGTTCTCCAAACAAATCAATTTATTCTACTAAGTATATGCAAACAAAACAATGAACGTTAGTAATACTGGTACTTCTGGAAATTAAAGTCTTGTCTGGATATAAGTGAATTTTGTTTTCTTTGGCATTGCTGCATTTTACTTTGTTTGGCTATTTGCAGAGGAAACTAATGCATGGAATTGCCAGAAAAAAAGAAACAATATACATTGATGGAGCACTTTAAATGCACCCATTTTCTAATGTTGAAAGCATTCTTGGGAACAATGGTCTGACTCAGTATAAGGCAACTTGCTATGTTTCTTCACCTTTTGCATGTATATACATTTCAGGCAAGTTTGTTCCCACCTCACTTCATCCATGTTTATTCTTTAGAGACTTGGCACTTAAAAAAGACTGGCTCTAGATTTGCAGGGATATTAAGGTGTTTCTAGGGATTGCAGGATCCTTGCACTTTATTTTTGATTTTTGAAGTGGATGTATATTTGTTATCCAGACATCTGCTTTCCATTCATCTTATAGGGGAGATGGACAGCATTAAATTAAAAAAGAATTAAATAATTAAATAAAATTCTCACGACTTTTCTATTTCTGTAACCGTTACTTCTACGAAGCTCTCTTTCTGGAATATCTTTAGCCCTTGATTTGATAGCTACTATAGGTAGTCCTTGACTTACAACAGTTCATTTAGTGACCGTTCAAAGTTACAACGGCACTAAAAAGAGTGACTTATGACCCTTTTTCACACTTATGACCGTTGCAGTCACGTGATTAAAATTTAGACGCCTGGCAACTGACTGATATTTATGCCGGTTGCAGTGTCCAGGGATCATGTGATCAGCTTCTGTGACCTTCTGAAAATCAAAATCAATGGGGAAGCCAGATTCACTTAACAACTGTGTTACTAACTTAACAACAACTGTGGCAAAAAAGGTTGTAAAATGAGGCAAAACTCACTTTACAAATGTTTCACTTAGCAACAGAAATTTTGGGCTCAATTGTGGTTATAAGTCCATGACTACCTGTAGTTCAGCATTTTGTGACTTGGAATGGATATAACATATGACTATATTGCCCATGGATTATTATAACATCCTTTACAGCATCTAAAATAACACCGAGGCCTCCCTCTTAGTATAGCAGTTAGTACTTAGTATAGCAGTAGTACTCTTTACTTTATATAGGTCTGGTAGTCATATAGCAAGAATTGCAATGTGGTTTAGAAAGATTTATATCTTTCTTTTCAATGTGTTCCAGTTCTAGGGTATCTCACAATTAATAAAATAGATAAATAGGTAATAAAACAATTGTAAAAAAAAAAAGCAATACGATAAAGATAAATCCTTGACTTACGGAATCAATTGGAACCAGAATTTCCGTTGGGGCTGTTGTAAAGACAGTCATCATGTGACCAGACCCATTTTTTAAATCCTTTTTACCACTGTTGGTTTTTATTTGTTGTATTTTTATAATGGATTATTTTAATGTTTTTTCAATGTTTTTTATTGTTGTAAGCAGTCCCGAGTCTTTGGATACAAGATGGGCAATGAATGAATGAATGAATGAATGAATGAATGAATGAATGCACATATGAAGTGAATCATATCATTAAAGCCACTCCAGCTTCCCCATTTGTTGGAAAGTAGCTAGGAAAATTACAAATCATTATCATGTGATTTCAGGATGCTGCAGTTGGTCATAAATTGGAGCTGGTTGCCAAACAACCGAATTGTGATCATGTGATCGTGAGGATGATATGATTATTATTATTATTAATTGCATTTATATGCCGCCTTTCTCCCGAGGGACTCAGGGCAGCATACAACAATTCAAATAATATATGAAAAATAAATAGGATAAAAATAGTATAAATGCAATAATTAATAAACATTTAAAATCTAATAAAAATATAAAAACAATTTTAAAACAATTAAATTAAAATACCCAAATTAAAATACCCAATCATGTCAGCCAGTTTGGTTAAAAAGCCATGTCTTAAGATCACGCCAGAAGGAACGGAGGTCAGGGGCAATCCGAAGGTCCATGGGGAGTTTATTCCAGAGGGTAGGTGCGCCCACAGAGAATGCCCTCACTCTGGGGGCCACTGGGCAACATTGTCTGGCTGATGGCATCCTGAGGAGCGCAGCCCTATGTGAGCGCACCGGGCGGTTGGAGGAAGGCAGAAGATATGTTGCCCTTGTTTAGAAAAACCATGCAGGGGTTCCTGAGACACTGTTGATCTTCACCCAGACCAGTGCGAGATTCATCATGCTTGCTATCCTTCATCCTTTTTGTACGTTTGATTGATTTTATTGTAATTTTTTTTGTTTGATGGTTGTGAGCCTCCCAGAGTCATTGAGACCTGGTAGCATTCATCTTTAAATAACAACAACATCAACAACAATAATAATTATTCTATACAAAGGTTTGGGAGAACAACCAGGTCTTTATTTCTTGACTGTCATGAGAATGGACCCCTGGCACATATCTTAGAAGGGAACATCATTTCAGGGGACAGATGCTGCAACAGAGGAGGTTCCTAAGACACTGTTGAATACCTACCCTTTTTCATCATACCAAATGGACAGAAACACTTGTAAACAATTTGGGACAGAATGAACTTGATTGAACTTATAATATCATTTGCTTTCATGCATAGAGTAGATCAATATTTAATTTTCCCAAGTTTATTTGAATAATACAACTACACATTTACACAATCTGTTCACCCACCAGCAGGAGTATTTGTTTCACTTTATATCTAAGCTGAGTTAGTCTGCCTAATTGATCCTGAGCCAGCTTGATCTAATGCTTAAGGTGCTGGTTTAGAAACCAGAAGACTCTGAGTTCTATATAGGAAGGCCAGCTGAAGCACTTTGGGCCAGTCACTCAGCCAGACTTATATCACAGGGTTGTTGTTGTGGGTAAAATTGGATAATTGGATAAGGAAACAATATTAAGTATGTTCACCGCCTTGAGTTATTTATAAATATAATAATGGTGAGATACTGTATATATGAATGAATGAACGAACAAACGAACAAACGAACAAACGAACAAACGAACAAACGAACAAACGAACAAACGAACAAACGAACGAATGAATGAATGAATGAATGAATGAATCCATCCATCCATCCATCCATCCATCCATCCATCCATCCATCCATGGTGTGACTTGTCTTTTTCTGTATGCATTCTTAGAATGTCTAGCTGATGTAGCAATATACAACCATGGTTACAGCAAATTTAACAGGTGCCTAGCTGCAAAATTGCCAAGATGCTATTGTTCACTTTTATAATTCAAATGGGCTTTTAAATGTAAGAAGAATGGTTACAAGGAAGCCAAGAAACATTTGGAAGTTATCAGTATAACATTTTGTTATTTTCCCTTACAGTACAGTGACTCAGTGGCTAAGACACTGAGCTTGTCGATCAAAAGGTCGGCAGTTCAGCGGTTCAAATCCCTAGTGTCGCGTAACGGAGTGAGCTCCCAGCTTCTGCCAACCTAACAATTCGAAAGCACGTAAAAAATGCAAGTAGAAAAATAGGAACCACCTTTGGTGGAAAGGTAACAGCTTTCCATGCGCCTTAGGCATTTACTCATGCCGGCCACATGACCACGGAGATGTCTTTGGACAGTGCTGGCTCTTCAGCTTTGAAATGGAGATGAGCACCACCCCCTAGAGTTGGGAACGACTAGTACATATGTACGAGGGGAGGCTTTACCTTTACCTTTACCTTCCTATTTTTATATATGAGGGTTTGTTTTACAAAACACCAATCAAATGCACAAATACATGTAAAGAAAAATACAGAGGAAGTTACTGGAAATTTCCTTTCTTTCTGAAGTGGGAGTTAGTGGATTTTTATTACTCCATAATTAGTGGTATGTCAGGAAGTATTGTGTTAATGGTTGATATTCTTTGCATTCTCCCATTGGTCCACTGAAAGGAAAGACTGAGTAGCGACAGTTCTGTCAGCATTTTGAGATCACCAGAAAAGATTATTATGGGTTGGTTTAACACTTTGTGAGGCACTGGTGGGATAGAAAACTAATAGTGTGGAAGTGTATTTAGCCTAATTCATCCATCCATCCATCCACTCATATGGCAGCCCACTTGTAGAGCATCTTGGGGTGGCTAAAGACATCACAAAACAAAAGCAATAGTAAAAAATAAAATACTGACAACACTCGCATTTACCGTGAGCTCATATTTCATTTTTCTCAGTGCCTGGTGTGTGTGTGTGTGTGTGTGTGTGTGTGTGTGTGTGTGTGTAGTAGTAGTAGGTCGTCAAAGCTTTCTTAGAGATTGGCAATATTAAAAACAGAGAGATCTCAGGGGAATGCTGTTCCATAGGGCAGGTGCCGTGACAGACGACACTGTTTAATTGAGGGGACTGAGAGCATGCCAACCTTATTAGATATTGTAGAATAGGCAGAGATAATTGAAGATAGATTTACCCTCAAATATCCAGATCTTGTGCCATGTCGATATTTATAGATGGCTGCCAGACCTTGAATTGCATCTCAGAATCCATTTATAAACAGGGCAAATCACACAATTGTGATTTGTAAGCTTACCAAGGTGTGTTCTTCCAGTCTTAGAACTTATTTTCTCTTTCTGAAAGGGACTTTAGTTAGTGTTATAAGCTGGGAAGAGAGATGGCAGGTCCCCGGGGTTTTCAGAGGTTGTGTAGTAACGAAATAACTACAATACATAGGCCGCCAGCAGTCAGCAGAAACCTCCTGACATATCCTACTCATTCTCAGGTGAAATTTATTACTCTCTCAGCCCAGCCCTAGGAAAACATGAAAGGAAAATGCTTTAGATTGCTTCACTCAAAACCCAGAAATATAGAACTTAATGAACATCTTGTCAAACCAACACAAGAGGATATATATTTATTTGTATATTCTAGCATCTGCAGAAATTGTATGAAGAAATTCTCTTTTAAAACAATATAGTTAAATCTCTAGGTAGAAAAAGAAATTCAGTGGGGAAAAAGGGAAAAAACAAAAGAAGGCAAGATTAACTGGATAAGTTTATTTATTAAATTTATATACCACCAACCTCAGTATTATGTTGAGCCTTCTAAATGGATAAGCTGCTAGCTGCTTCAGTAAGATCCCAGAACCCCTAACTTTTGCAATGAGGATAG
The DNA here is from genome assembly GCA_032468115.1 of Grayia smithii. NCBI lineage: Eukaryota > Metazoa > Chordata > Lepidosauria > Squamata > Grayiidae > Grayia > Grayia smithii. Next base: position 32,983 of record JANHFM010008141.1, read on the forward strand.
TTTGAAACAGTGGTAGGTTTCAAATTTTTTTACTACCGGTTCTGTGGGTGTGGCTTAGTGGGTGCGGCATGGCTTGGTAGGCGTGGCAGGGGAAGGATACTGTAAAATCTCCATTCCCTCCCCACTCCAGGGGAAGGTTACTGCAAAATATCCATTTCCTCCTGATTAGCTGGGACTCAGGAAGCAGAGAATAGATGGGGGCAGGACAAGCCAGAGATGCTATTTACCAGTTCTTCGAACTACTCAAAATTTCCGCTACCGGTTCTCCAGAACTAGTCACCTGAAACTCACCTTCTGAAACCCACCTCTGGTTTGAAAGCAGAATGGGACAACCTGGCTTGGCAACTCGCTGCACCCAACTCACCATGACCAATTCTCCATGGCCATCTTGCCACAGGACAACTCACCACAGCCAACTCACTATGAGACAGCTCACTGGAGGACAATTCAACAATTAGTTTTAAAATAATTTTAAAATAATTTTAATTTTTGTCATTCATTTTGTCCCTCCTTTTGCATCCTTCCTTTAATGATTCTATTTCACCATTTCTTTGACATTAATGTAACTCTTGTCCCACAGTGAGTTGGCTGAAGTGAGTTGACCATGGCAAGTTGGCCATGCTGAGTTTTCCTAAGCCTGTTTGAAAGACATTCTCTCCTATTTAAATGTTGTTAAGTAGGTCCTCCTTGTTCTTCCCTCTGGTTCTTAGTCTCATGTTGTATAAATGTGTAAATGTGGAGGGATGGTGGTGGTGGCAACCAATCTTTCAGAAGGACCAGCAATCATTTTTCCTAGTCAAATGAAATATCACTCCAATGCAAAAAATACAGCAAAAAAAAAAACCCTTAGGGGGAAAAAAATCATTGTGAATGATATCATCAAATTCTCCAGGAGATACTAGTATGACACACCTGTTATAGGGATTTGTGGCCGTATCACATACAATCTAAAGTTTAGTGATGTTTAAAGGAAAATAGACTGAATTGAACAGAATCAATCCTATTTTCTTTGTGTTTTGTTATTAATTATTTTTCAGTATAGTTGAACTTTGCAACATTGCCGCCAAAGAAAAAAAAAGATCCCCCATGATTCCAACAATGTTTAGAAAGTGAATTGTCTATTTTCACAATCAGTGCCAGGATCATTTATACTACTAAGAGAACATACCAACTTTATCAATGTTTATCATTAATTGTAAATTTAACATTTTTTCATTGATATTCCAATTATTTGACATCATATTTTCATTTAAATTCTGCATCTGTTTAATAATGCAGCCACTGAATTGTTCATTTCCTGAATGGTACTTCAGCAGCCTGCTATCCAGGTTAAAGAACTAGCTTGCTAATACATTTTTAGCCTTGATTACTGCCAGTCCACTTCATTCTTTTGAATGTGCAAGAACTTAAACTTTACCCTGGATCTCTTGTTGGGTCATATAAAATGTGTTCTTCATCTCTGTCAGTCATTTAATGTCTTATCCTCAATTCCTATTGGGATCATTTGAAACAACGAATTGAATCTTGGCAGAATATTCAATTCTACCACTATTCTCCCATATCAGGATTTTTAACTTTCTCCATCTTGAAATATCAGCCAAATCTGTCAGGAATTACTCTTCTATAAATCATGTTTTTTGTTAAATAGATTCCCAAATCCCCAATCTTTTTAGCGGTAATGTTAAATCCCATTGTTCTCTTTATTCCATTTTAACAAAATAATATGTTCCCATTCTCAATCCCCAAACAGATTTATCGCTGCCATTCAGAGTTCAGGTTTATCGTGTGACTCACTAATAAAATAATTAATATGTGTAAGCTGATGCAAGAAGTGAACAGTTTTAAGAGACTCCTCATTCTCCATTATGTCTGACTTCGTAAAGAGCAAGTTCAATTATTAGTCTGTGTTTTAATAATTATGTAATATTTCCTCAGTGGAAGCAATAGCAATCTATTGTACTCAGAGGTAATTACAGCTTTTGAAAATCTTGATAGTCTTTGGCACTCCCTGCCAGCAATAAAATAAATGAACAAGACAGAAGATGATTATTCTAAAAATGTGGATGTGCCTAAAAGATTGGCATGATAAAAAAGAAATTACAGGGGTTTTTTTTATAATGAAGTGAACATCCTTGTAATAATTGTCTCTAAAGGTTATCAGATTCTTTTGTAAAGGAGAATAATTAAGCTCAATGATTTTGCTCTGTAGTTTCCTTCTTCTAGAATTCTATAGTCAGAATAGTATAACATATATAAATGGATATATACAGAAAGAAAGATAATCTTCATTTCTAATGAATTTTATGGCAGTAGTACTTTCCACATAGCATATTTTTCACTCCTTTCCACTCCCTATTTCCTCGCAAACCAGTTTAAAGCTAATCTTCAATCACTTAACATACTTTTTTCTTTCCCTCTCCATGTAAGAAGGTAATTTAAAGCATTCACTTGTCATATGGAATAAATATGTATTCTAACAACAGCATGATAGATTTTAAAGGTGACTTCTATATGTTTATCTCCTAAAGGTTCAAGGTAGTTTGATGCTGAACTTCTAGTAGCTCCAGAAGACAGACATGCCAGCAACCCCTTTCCCTGCCCCCAAAATGATTTTCAGTTATAAAAAAAGTAGATTTTGGTTACGTTAGGAAAGATATTTAAGATCTATTGAATGGAAAATTCTGCCCTGAGTGGCGCAGCGGAAATGTGCTGGGCCTATAACCCAGAGATCAAAACCATCCTCTGCTAACTTTCCTTTTCATCAGAGGTGGGTTTTACTTACCTTTGTTACTGGTTTGTGCGTACGCCCTGTCTGTGCCTGCGCAGAAGCTTCTGCACATATGCAGATTGTATTTGATGATGTCTGGGCAGGTGGGCGGAGCCTCCTGTCGCTGCTGCTACCAGTTCGCCCAAACCGGGGTGAACTAGTAGCAACCCACCACTGCTTTTCATCACTAGAGGCTTTTTAAAAAGAGACTGCACAGCCATTTGTCTGAACTGGTATAGGGTCTCCTGATTGAATAGCGGGTTGGACTAGAAGACCTCCAAGGTCTCTTACAACTCTGTTATTCTGTTCTGTTCTTCCTCAATAAAGGTGTTTAACAGAGGTTGGGTGGTCATTGGTGGGTAATGCTAAGGTTCCTGGACTATGGACAGGATTGGTCTATGTACTTGCAAAGATTTATTCCATCTTTGCATTCTATTATTTTAGGAAAACAAACTAGTCCATATTTCTTCAGTGGTTATATGGCATGTTAGCACAATTTCCAGCATTTTTGGAAAGTGTGGAAATGGTTCCACAACATCTTTGTAGTTTGGACTCTCTCTCTCTCTCTCTTTCACACACACACACACAAACTCAAGGATCTTGCATTTTTATTTAGGCGGCAAAGCCAAAAGAGTTAATCCATAAAACAAATGAAGAATTTAAAAGCATTTTCTCTACATTAGTAATCAAGACTGTGGCCATATTCTCACAATACATTGTTATATTTTGGATTGGTTTGCTGTGTCATCCCAACCTAGAAACCTGGTTAGTTCATAGTTCTGTCTGTCTCTCTGCCTCCCTCTCCCCCCCCTCTCCCTCCCTCCTTCCCCCCTCTCTTTCCCATGTCACTTCTATAAATATTCCTGAGAACTCAAACTGGCCTTAAATAATTTCTTAGAAAATTAAATATTTTCTCTGAATGCCAATTCATGCAGAAAATAAGAGGAGTGTAAGCTGAAGCTTTATAATAGTACTTTCCTGCTGGTTACATCAAATTCCTATCATTTTTAATTAGACAGCCTCTTTAATTGAATTAATTTCCATTACAATTTTATAAATGGATAAACCATTCCTGAACCTTTTATGTGTGTGTCAATGGCATACTCTCAAAATTTCAAATATGCCCACCAGCCCAAAAAGGTTGCCATCCTTTATCTAGCATTATAGCTGAACCCAATTTAACGGACAGCATATACTGTACCGTAGTGAAGCATCTGTTAGTGTGCTGAGAAAATGACATAAGGAGCAAGGATAGTCACAAAGCATCTCCACTTCTACATATTCTTTTATATTCCTTCTAGATGGCTTTTTTTGGGAGGGGGAGGAACAAATAGGGCAAGGGATTGGTTAGGGTTAGGGTTAGAGTGGAGTTAGGGTTACTCTTCCATCTTGTCCAAAATGGTATCTACATTATAGCTATATGTTTATTGTTGCTGTTGAAGGAAAATTCAAAACAGGAAATTACCAGTATGCTAGGTGAAAAGGCTGACCTTGGGGAAATATTTTAATTTGATGTTGGGGCATATTTACTGTTCCATGTGAACAGGCCATTGAACTGCATGCCCATGGAAAAACCAGCTCTCCTAATTCAGGGTGAGCTGTTCAGAAGCTAAACATGACCTGTGTTTGCAAAGAAGCAAATGTAGATTGATTTATGCAGGAATGTGAATGATATCTTTCTCTGAAATCAAGTCCACTTGCCATCCCAACAAAGACATATAAAAGAAAACCTGCCATCAGCAATGTCCCAAAGGGGCTTTTTTCAAAAGGCAACTGGACTTTCTTGGGTTTTTTGTTTTAGACTTTTCACTGTTCATCCAAGAAGCTTTTTCAAGCAACTGAAGAAGCTTTTTGGATGAGAAGCGACATTTTCAAATTAAATGTCTATCCAGGTCCTAGCTGTCCTGGAATTTTCAAGAGGCAACTGGACTTTCTTGGTTTTTTTTTTTTTGAAGGCATTTCGCTTCTCAGCCATGAAGCTTCTTCAGCTCTGACTGGATGGTATAAATATAAACCCTTCCACTCCCCACTAACCAGTCAGAGCTGAAGAAGTTCTTGAATGAGAAGCGAAACAACTTCAAACAAAAACAAGAAAATCCATTTGCCGCTTGAAAAAGCACCTTTGGGTTTTCAAGTCAAAAAGCCAAGAAAGTCCAGTTGCCTTTTGCAAAAAGTACCTTTGGGACTCATTCTGCCATCAGCAAATGAGACTGGAATACAGCAAAACCAAGGGCGTTTAAAGGAGACAAGTTTGTGATGGATCAATGTTTGAATACAGGTAAACCTACAATTGGTTAAATTAGTCAATCATCAGTCAAGCTTCAACAAGCAGTCTGAAATGTGCTATTTTAAAAAACATAGGCTAAAGGAGATGACTTGTTCAGAGTTCAAGAGGTTAATTGTGCAATGTATTATTTCTTTGTCAATACACTAACCAAAAAAATTCAACTTCTGAATAATATAGTGATATAAGACATTAGTGGTAAGTGAAAAAAAAACCAGAACAGAAATTGTCAAGAATCCTCTAAGTTAGCTGGTTTTGGTTCTTCTTACCCAGAATTAAACCTGTTATAAAACCAAAATCTTCAGTCCAGTGAATTTATAGAGAGAAACCTGAGGTGAAGAAATATATTTTTGATTCTTTACTGGGCAATGTTTTCAAAAGAATTTCCTGAGGAGAAATAAGAGATGCTTGGGGAATAAGATGAAGCTGATGACAAAAATGTGAAGATTTCACTTCCTGCTATAGTGACAGTTTATCTTTCACCAAGCAGGCTTGACATTAGCAAAAGGTCAGGAAAAAGGGGGTAAAGGGAGGGAAGGACTGGAACAGAGAATGTATGGGTCAAAAAGCACATAAGTCTACAGATGAGTGAACTTCTCTTTAACCCGGGTAAATTATTGTTTATCATCTTTAAAAGCTCCCTTTCTTCATTTCTCCTAGATCTTTCACCCCTGTATTCCAGTTTTGTACAAATGCAGCTGGAGGATCTCAGATTCTTTTTGAGCAATAGGAGCATGATCAGAGTAGATTTTGGTGAGAGGGTTTTCCTTACCTGTTTCCTCCCCAGCTGAGGTGTATGGATGAGTTGAGGCTATCCGTGAGAGTGAATCAAACAACGGAATTGATCCTGCTAGCTTTCCCATCTCCATCCACCATACCAAGCCTTCTCTTCCCTTTCCTCTTTTCTACCTCCCATATATCAAAATGAAGGCACAGAAAGAAAGACTGATGACAACTATCGGAATAGATTCTTGCACACTGAATACAGGAACCCTACTTTACACTCAAAGCTTTGTAAGATTGAAAAGTGGCATTCGTTTGCTTCAAAAACCTGGGATAAAAAGTTCTCTAGTTCTCTATTAGCTCTAATTCTTTAGTATCTCTAATATCACTGGACACTTCTGGCAGCATTTGGGCCACAGAATTTGGTTTTGCTCTCTTATCCTTGACAGTAGAAGTAGTTGTAAACACTTAAGGCTGGCAACAAAGAAACCATCTGAAATTGACCAATGCTTCCTGGGAATCAAAATGGTTGGGTTTTTGTCTGTCTGTGTATATTTTCTTTTTAAAATCCCAAAAGGCACACATAAAATATCAATTGGTTTGTAATGCAATGGGTTATGTGAATTCAGGCAATTGTGATATGACTGTATAAAAAAAACGATGATTTAGTATGATAGGTAAACTCAGCCAGTTTCTCATTCTCCCTTTAACTGACTATACCTCATAACTCCTGGGTTGTTTGAAACAATATAATCATAATAAATTTAAATAAAAATATTTAAATAAACATTTGCGGCTACAAGATATGCATATATATATATAGTGTGTGTGTGTGTGTGTGTGTGTGCGTGTGTGTGTGTAGAATTGAGTATGACATTTGAGGTATGATCTGAATTTTAAATACTGTATCTCTCCAATACCCTGCATATTATCCTTTTGGCTTTCACATGTTTGATTTCAAAACAGAATTTGTTCTCTATTCTTCTCCCTTCAAGTCGATCAGCAGCCTAATCTCTTATAATTCAAAGGAAACTGGATTACAGTAGCCACATAATAAATTGCATAATTTATAGTGAGGAAATCTCAGTTTAACACAGTTCATGGAAGATTGTGCTGCAATCAGCCCCTTGCCTCTATACAATATTCAAACAGGGTTTGAAATATAATAAGATATCCTTTTAAAAGGGGGATTCAGATGAAATTGATGAACTAGAAGCAGTGCCTCTACAGGAGGTCCTTATGCCAGTGGAGAGGTACTGAATGTTCTGGTCTGCACATTGCATAGAACTGTGGTTTTATTACTGTTTTATTGAGTAGATCACAAATGGTTTTGCACAATACTATATATTCAATTGGTCTCCCTAACCTGGGTCTCTTCTCACAATTCTCCTGTCAGGATGGTCATTGAGGAGAACTCTAGGAGCTTAAGTCCACAAACCTGAAGGGTATCTGGGTTGTGGTAGATTGCCTTAAATAATAAATGATGGCTTAAAACCAAAGGTGTGGTTCATTCAACATGATAAGAATGGATGACCAAGGACAAAGCAGATTTGGAAATAAAGAGAAGAAAAAAATTATACAAGATTATTATAGAGTATTGTATGAAAAAAAGAACATAGAGGAGGAAAATATTAAACAATATTTCCAAAAGGCGAATTTACCTCAGATCCCTAAAGAAGTTGAAGAGATGTTAGAGAAAAATATAACTATGATGGAACTAACTGAAGCAATAAAAAAACAAAAGAATGGGAAAGCACCAGGACCGGATGGATTACCAGCAGAATATTATAAGACACTACAGGAATCCTTGAGTCTTCCATTGTTAGAAGTTATGAATGAAATCATGTTGAAAAAGGAATTACCTAAGTCATGGTTGGAAGCATATATTACACTTATTCCAAAAGAAGATACTGACCCGTTGCAAATTAAAAACTATAGACCAATATCCCTGCTAAATTCAGACTGTAAAATCTTTGCTTCAATACTGGCAGAAAGATTCAAAAGGTATTTAAACAATTTTATACATCCTGATCAAAATGGGTTTCTGCCAAAGAGACAGATTAGAGATAACATGAGAATTGTTCTGGATACTTTGGAATATTATGAGGCCCACCCCGAAAAACAAATGGCTTTGGTATTTTTGGATGCACAAAAAGCTTTTGATAACGTGAACTGGCAATTTATGTTGCTCCAAATGGAACAGATGGGTTTGGGCAGAAAATTTATTCAAGCAATTGAAGCTATATATCATAAACAAACGGCAACAATAATGATAACTGGAGAATTGACAGACTCCATTGAGATAAAAAAAGGCACTAGACAAGGTTGTCCGCTGTCGCCGCTGTTGTTTTGTGAGAAGCAGTAAATAAAATCAAGCCAGACAGAAGCTTGCGTGGATAGATGAGTTGGCTTCCATCGTGAGTTTCCAGCCGTTAGAACTTTACTGGAGATAGCAGATGGGAGGGGAGTTCGTAGATGACAGTTGACAGTTCTGAACTTACATCCATTCGTTTAGCAACCAAAGTTACCCCAGCACTGAGAAAAGTGACTTATAGCTGGTCCCTGTGCATAATAACCACCCTCAGCGTCCCCATAGATCAGAATTTGGGCACTTGACAAATGGCACGGATTTACGACGGTTGCCGCCTCCTGCCGTCAGGATCGCCATTTGCAACCTTCCCGGGGGGGGGGATGAGTTGGTCAGGAAAGCTGGATTTGTTTAACAAACCTCACGAGTCACTGAATAAGTGCAGCCCATTTGTTTTAGCCCCACACACACAAAAAGACGGTGAAATCAGATGTGACTCACGTAACAACGTTTAGCGATGGAAGTTTTGGTCCCGGTTTTGGTTGTAAGTCTAAGACTACTGGGAGAAGGCTGAATCGATGGCAACACCAGTAGTGGGATGCTGCCGGTTTAACAATCGGTTCGGTGATCATGTGCACGCAGCTCGGGTGAAATCCAGCAGGTTCTGACAGGTTCTGGAGAACCGGTAGCGGAAATTTTGAGTAGATCAGAGAACCGGCAAATACCACCTCTAGCTGGCCCCAGAGTGGGGTAGGAATGGAGATTTTGCAATATCCTTCCCCTGCCACGTCCACCAAGCCATGGCCACAGAACTGGTAGGGAAAAAATTTGGATTTCACCCCTGCAATACACTATAAGGCTCAAATTACAAATATACTGCAAATAAATAATATACAAACAGTCCATTGAGGTTAAATCAAAAGGGGATTTACATGACTCTGTCTTCACTACAAAGTAGTTTTCTGAATCTATAGAATGACAGAGTTGGAAGGGACCTTGGAGGTCTTCTAGTCCAACCCCCTCCTCAGGCAGGAAACTCTATACCATTTCAGACAAATGTTATCCAATCTCTTCTTTAAAACTTCCTGTGTTAGAGCATTCATAACTTCTGGAGGCAAGTTGTTCCATTGATTAATTGTCCTCACTGTCAGGAAATTTATCCTTATTTCTAGGTTGGTCCACTCCTTGATTATGGAGTGGGTATATGTTTTGCTGAAAACTGAGTGTGCTTGTTAATTACAACTACCATACTTTTTCTACTGATTTCAAAAGCAAACAAGCACAAATAACTTTATTTAGATTAGAGCTTTGTTCCTAAGCACTTACCCAATATTTCTGCCATTGTCCTTCGGCATCTTCTACCATACCCCACCTATTCAAAGAGAAAGCATTAGTAATATACTTTTTTTTTTTTTACATCTTGGGGGCATCTTTAATCTTACAATTCAAATTGGTTTTTTTAATTATGTTCCCAAGAGTGAATATGTTGCCATCATTCTGTGAGCGCCCAACAACCCTCTTTTTTCAATTACTTGCTTTACATTTTAGAATATACTCATTATTGAACAGCATTGGTTATAAAGCATTTGTTTCCAGGTGTTTGGTTTATGGGCAAATAACCTTTTGAACTGCCCTTCTTCAAGAAATAGGTCACTTTATGTTATAGCCAAGCACTATGTGAGCAGCACAAGTAATTTCATTTGATCTAATAGGCTGAAGGATTTCTGCTCCATGTGAATGCAGCCATGGTTTACAATGGCTTATTTCATATTGCTCTATCTGTACAGAAATCGGAATGCATAACTTTGGCCTTATTTGTATTCTCAGTCAACCTCACAACTGCATCTACCCAGCTTGAATTACCAACAATAAAGCACAACAACAAAATAAATCACGGAGTACCTTGCTTTTTCCTGAAGTTAATCTATTACAAACCTAATAACTAATAAAATTAAATTAAAAAATTAAATTACAAAACCTAATAACTAATAAAGAAGAAGTACCACCAAATGTCCCTAAAAAAGTAGCACCATCATGTGCTACTGTGACAGATAGAAAAACACCCCAAACCTCCCTAGGGAAAAAAAGGCGAGTGTTGGTGAAAGGAGATTCAATTCTCAAGGGAACAGAATCTGCCGTCTGTAGACCAGACAGTCAATTCAGAGAGGTATGTTGTCTCCCTGGAGCTAAAATTAAAGATGTGGCCGAGAAGCTAACCAAAATAATAAAACCCACAG
>JANHFM010008142.1:10913-23072 GCA_032468115.1 Grayia smithii
TGCAGTGCTCTATAGCGTCGTTTTGAGGGTAGGAGTTGAAACAGTTCATGTCCAGGATGTGAGGGGTCTGTAAATATGTGGTCAAACAAAGAATGTGGTCAAACAAGAAATTGCTGAGTAAAATGTTAAATCTGGGTTAACTTTAAAATTAAAAGGTAAAATTATTACTACTATTATTATTTTGTTTCCTTTGGGAGCAAATTTTGTTTGTTCAACATCTAGGGAGCCAGTTTAGCTAAGTTTATTTCTTAAAGCTTTAAATTTATCAACAGGGTGAATCCTCTTTGATTAAAAAAAAATAGAATCACAGAATGTATGTCTGAAAGAGTGTGTAGTTTCTCTAATCCAGAGGTGGGGCTGGCTCAGAAATTCTGGGAGTTGAAGTCCACAAGTCCTAAAAGTGCCATCATTGCCCACCCCTGCCAGTCCAACCCCTTGTTCACTGCAGGAATCCATTAAACATTCTCAAATGGTGGGTATCCTGCCCATTAAAAAAAAACTCAGAGAGGAAGATAATTCCTTAATGTCTCATATTGTGGCAAATTTTTGCATTGGCAGAGCAGTATTGTAAGTGTCAGCTTTTATATTTGATTTGCAAAATGGCAACTATGAAGTCAGCATTCCTCAACAGCTTTTTTTGCATTTAAACAACCATGATAGGGTTTTTCTGGGTTGCTTTAACATAACGTAGAAAGCAAGCCAATTTGGTTTGTAAGTTGTGATTTATGGCTGGTAAGCAATGTGTGAAACCAAACATTTATTTTTAGTGATCTAAACTTAAGAATTTTTAAGAATGGTTAACAGAAATGTTTTAGTGTGGGATTGCTTTTAGCATTTTGATTTTGGTTTTGTCTAGTTAACAACCGCTTAAATATGAGCTAGCAGCATGCTGCAGCTGCCAGAAAAGCCAATGCAGTCCAAGGCTGCATCAACAAAGGGATACCCTTTGTTGCTTTTTTTTCCCAATTGTCTCTTTTAAAAAAGCACCTTTGAGACAACCATGACCTGGGTGACTGACATAAACGTTCAACAAAGGGATAGTATCAAAATCAGGGGTCTATGGGGCTCTCTGAGTTTGGTTGTTTTCTTGCAGACATTTTATTACCCAAACAGGGTAATATCATCAGTGCTAAGTATCAAGATCACACAAAGTGTTAGCACTGCTTTGTAATGCTTTGGTAAGACCACATTTGGAATACTGTGTCCAGTTTTGTCACCACAATGCAAAAAAAAATATTGAGACTCTAGAAAAAGTACAGAGAAAAGCAACAAACATAATTAGGGACTGGAGGCTAAAACATATGAAGAACAGTTGCTGGAATTGGATATATCTACGTTAGTAGGGATGCGGTGGCTCGGTGGCTTAGACGCTGAGCTTGTTGATCGAAAGGTCGGCAGTTCAGTGGTTCGAATCCCTAGTGCCACGTAATGGGATGAGCTCCCGTTACTTGCCCCAGCTTCTGCCAACTTAGCAGTTCGAAAGCACGTAAAAAATGCAAGTAGAAAAATAGGGACCACCTTTGGTGGGAAGGTAACAGCATTGCGTGCACTTTTGGCATTTAGTCATGCTGGCCACATGACCATGGAGACGTCTTCGGACAGCACTGGCTCTTCCGCTTTGAAACGGAGATGAGCATCGCCTCCTAGAGTCGGAAACAGCTAGCACATATGTGCGAGGGGAACCTTTACCTTTTTATGTTCAGGCCCTCTCAATAAGCAAAAAATATACAAAAATGCAATGCATTTACCTGTATATGATACATATTGAGATATATAATTGAAAAAATTAGCCCTTTTCTTAGATATTTTGTAAGCATGGCTATAAAGTTGAATGTTTATATATGCATCATCAACTCATGACAATGTATACAATGATTCTATCACACTAACTGAAATTTCAATAACCGGTTTAATGTTTTATTACTGTCCTACAGGTTTGGGCATTTTCCAGCAATGGAGCAATCTTTTCATCACCCTGTGTTTCACCTTTTTCCAGAAATATATTCTTTGGGTCCCATGACTGCTTTATTTATTGCTGTAACTGGGAAGGAAAGGTATTATGGAAGTTTGAAACTACATCAAGAGTTTATGCAACTCCATTTGTCTTCTGCAGTCCTGAGTTGGACAGTAAAACATTTCTGGTGGCGACCTCCACAGATGGCAGAATATGGATCCTGAATGCTAAGACTGGGGAAGCTGAAGGTCGAGGACAACTTCCAGGAGAGGCCTTCTCTTCTCCTGTGGCTTGGGGATCGACAATTGTTGTAGGATGTAGAAACAATTACCTTTATTGTTTAGACCTATGTTTATGTAATGCTAATAAAATTCCATAACGATGAGCTTTGTCGAGTTTTTAATTTCCTTTTTGGTGTGAACTTTCTGGGTGAATATGTAGGAGAGTAAAGCTAATTTTACACTTGATTCAAAAGCATTTTAAAGTACCCAGTCAAGACCCCTATACATCTGGGAGTTAATGCTCTGTATTGAGTATCCTATCCAAAATGGAATATGATACTTCTAGAAACCAAACTGATGAATATTTATTTATTTACAAATTTAAAATTAAATTTTTTATTTATTATTATTTAAAATTATAACATATTTTGGCAGAATTTATTTGGGGTTGTGACTACGGTGTAGGCTAAAGGTCAAAAATTAAGCTATGTGAAAAAGGATGTTGCAGATATCTAAAGATTTCGGTATATAATAAAACTTGCCGGGTACTAAAATTCTAGGCATAATTATGAAGGTTGGAAAGGCATTGTCAAAAGAATACCTGGAGTTTATGGCATCAATTTAACACTGATTTCCAATAAGATGGAAGATTTCCAACCAACACTGTGATTTTCTTTCTTATAGCTACCCTTTTTATTTAGGGTGTTATAACAAGGATAATTATAATATACTGTATAATTATATGATTATCATTATATAATGATAGTATTATATAATGTGGAAGAGCAATATCCTACAAAGAATAATTTTACATAGGAACCTTTTGCAATACAGTTTCTAATCAAATCACTGTATGTCTTAAAGCGGTGTCTAAATATCGCCAAACAGGATTTCCAAAATTATGACGTATTTATTTACCACTTTAAACCAAAAATAAGCCAGCCATCCTACAGGTTAGTGTGATCTTTCAGTAACAGTAACAGTGTTGGAAGGGACCTTGGAGGTCATCTAGTCCAACCCCCTGCTCACACAGGAGACCTATACTAGGGATTCGTACCGCCGAACTGTCGACCTTTCCGCTTGACAAGCTCAGCGTCTTAGCCACTGAGCCTTGAAGCATTGATTATCCATCTCAAAATAGAGTTTTTCTCTTGTCTCAAGACATTTCAGCAAAACTCGAGGGAAAAGCATTGCTGAGTCTTTTTTCTCCTCTCCTTGCAAAGGTTGTCCTCAACGACCACAATTGAGCGCAAAATTTCTGTCATAAGCGAGGCATCAGTTAAGTGAATTTTGTCCCATTTTACAACCTTTCTTGCCACACTTGTTAACTGTAATTGTTAAGTTAGTAACCTGGTTATTAAGTGACTCTGGCTTCCCCACTGACTGACTTTGTCAAAAGGTCACAGAAAGTGACCACGTGACCCCGAGGTACAGCAGCTGTCATAAATATGAGTCAGTTGCCAAAGGTCTGAATTTTGATCAAGTGACCATTCGGGATGCTGCAATTGTCATAAGTGTACAAATGGTTATAAGCCACTTTTTTCATGCCGTTGTAATCGGTCGCTAAGCGAATTGTTGTAAGTTGAGGACTCCTTGTATTTTTAAACAGCACTTAATAATGCCAAGTATAGTTGCAATAAATGAGGTTTCCTCCCGTTACTAATGATCAACAATGGCTTTACTAAAAGTTTACTTGTCTTTCACACCTTTATGATTTTTTTTTAAAATGAATCAGTAAGTAAAAATAAAAAGTATTTTCTATAGAAACAGCTATTTTTATTTATATAGAACAAGTTTTCAGTGATGGACCATTTACATTAAAATTGTGACGATCAAAAACTGAAAATAGAAATTCTACTAACATAACCCTTAGTCATTATTAATTTCGCCCTGGTTGTAATATATTCTAAAAACAGTTATAGTGATATATTAATTCAGGCTCTTGTTTTAAGGTAACCAGACACATTTAACAAAAGATAATGAATAAATAAACCTACCAACTTTCAGCATATTATAGTTTAATTGGAATTAAAATGATATTAGTGTAAGAAACAATTGCACTTTAAAACATTTGAAAAATTAAAAAAGTACACAAAACGAAATCCACAATTATACATGTTTGTAATTTTATACACCACTTTATGAACAATCGAGGCTAATCATTCATAACCTCAAATAATATTTTGCCTTTATCTAGAAAAAGTTATGCCCCCAATACCTGTTAGTGTATAGGATAATTCAGTCACTGCTGATATAAGTTCCATTAATGCCAACGAGGCTTGGAAATGATTAACTGTCTGTGGGTAAGGACCGAGTGTATGTTACAAAAAAATAAAAATAAACTTGAGACCACAATTGTGCAAAGTGGTTTGATCAGTTTTAAAGTGTTGGAAGTTATTCCAGGTTTATTTGTTTATTAAGAAAGGCTTCAACAAAGCTTAAGCAAAGTAACACTTCATTGGTATTTAGTGCAAAAGTTCAAGTTGACCTTATGTGAAATGACAATGTTTAAAACAGGCTTCTAGAAATGGTTACGAAGAAAATATTTTATGTAGCCCAGCTTTGATCCAATCACTGATGCAGAAATCGAGACGGTTATAATAAAAAAAAAAAACCTCTGTTGCATGAAGAGCCAACATTTGGCCTGCAGGAATGTCTCTGTACGTGCGGAACAGCAGAGAATGCAATTCACCTGTTGTCTCGCATCACCTGTGAAGTAGAGCAAAGGGAATAGATGCTCCATCGCTGTCCAGGAAGTCTTTTAATGCTGAAGGATAATTAGGGCTATGACAATAACTGATCCTGAAAGACCAGAGTAAAATTGGGAGAACAGAGAAGTAAAAGTCCTACTCTTGTCTTGCTTCCCTGGACTGAATACAGTTTTAATCCACTGTGAATCCTCATGCTTGAAAAGACTGCTTTCGAAATATTTACAAGACTATAACCTCTGCATTAACCCATCCCTAAACTTATTTTTGGGAGTTTCGTTGCCCTTTTTTCTCATGCAAATGACACCCACTTTCCCCGCAAAATCACTTGTTTCGCTTTGCCCTGTCCACCTCGCCAATTTTTTTTCCCCCTCCCCGGTCCTCTTTTTCTCCATCTCTGTCTGTTCTCCCAATCTAGAAGTCTCATTGAGTTGGAGGAAATTTGAGAGTTGTACACATATATTTTATTTTTGCAACAGTATATGCACATCAGAATGCTTGTAAATATATTATAGGCCACCTTCAGGGTAGGGAATTGTGTTAACCTTAGTCACAACAGAACTTTACTAAATTTGCATCCATTTCTACTGACTATATGTTGTTTGTAACATATTCAGTGGAAACTACTCCTGGGGGGGAGGGGTCACCTAATTAAACATTGCATTATCTAACGATAATGAAAGCAGTAAATTGTGGGTGAGCAAAAGCCTGACATCCAAAAGAAACTCAGACTGTTCTTGGACTGAAGATCCAGGTCACGACATTTTAGTGTCCCGGAAGATCATTTAGCTGCTCTTAAGGGTGAATAAGAATTAACTCACTGTTACACTGGATGAAATCTTCACTCTTTATGTGAATGGCGAAAAAGCAGAGGTGGAATTCACATACAGTAGCAAACCGGTTTGCTCAGCACCAGAAATTGGAGCGTCCGCTGTCTGCGCATGCGTGCGATGTCAAACAACATGGCAATTCGCTCAAGCGTGCCATCCCCGCATGCATGCGGTGTTAAAAACACAGCAATATAGGATGGGATTGCGCCCGGGCAGGCGGCCGTGCCCACCCACAAGTCGCCACTACCGGTTCGTCTGAACCGGTCCGAACCAGCTGAATACCACCTCTTTAAACAAAGGTCATTTTTCATTCTTCAAACCCTCACCTTGGCTCTATATACTGAGGTACTAGGAGATCCTAACTTCATCCTTTAAGTTGTATTTCTAATAGGCTTTCCTGATCTCGTTTAAGATGAGTCTTGAAGAAGGTTTATGCCCTGAATTCACTTAAAAGACCAAAGTGACAATGGCTACAAGAATAACTTTCTTTAGGACAGATACTCAGCTATCAAACTTAGCATCTTTGTGCTTCTCCATAAACACAACAAACATTTTCTCCTGCGTTTTGATGCCTATTCAGTAACTGCATTTGTTTGGTTGTCTTGGACCAAAATTGCAATTTTTACACTGCTCCTTGAATTAGTGTTTTTCCTGATTCCAGATGCATACGGTGTGGGTTGGTTTTTGTTGTTGTTTTGAGGTGGGATTTTGGAATGCGCATGTAATTTGGTAGACTGCACTTCTCTGTCTTAAAAAGTGTTTTCATTCTAAACTGATGCTACAATTAAGAGAAATAGGAATTTTGAATTCAAATTTTGTTTCAACCATTTTTTACCCAACAATCTGATGTTTAGTACAGTACAACACTATTTTTGCATATTTACATGTCTAACTAGAAAATATAACTGATTGATAATTTAGGAATACCAGTTTTAAAGGGCAGCAATAGTCAGGGGTAAATAGATCACATTTTCCTTACGATTAGCTTTTCAAATCAAAGGCTTCCTTAGCTCCACTGCAAGTCTATAAAATAGCAAAGATTTAGGAGAGTTTATCTTTGTTGCTGTCCAGCTGGCTGGAATTTGGCAGTCCCAATTCAGTTTCCCTCGTTAAACCAATTCCATAATCTTGAATCAGATCTAATTCCAGGTCAAAAAGTAATATGTATTAACACAATAGCTACACTTTCACCTAATGTCATTAACAGGAACACTCTGCTCATAGTTTGCAAAGGTAATAGGCAGTAGCACGGCACAGATGTTGAAGTGGAAACTGCTAATGAAGCTTGGTGAACAGAATGATGATCCCAACATACACCTTACTGGAATGAAGGGTATAGGGGGTAGATTTTCCACCCTATTTGTCTGCTCTCCTCCAGATGTTGAAACTCAACACATCTAAAAGATAACCAACTGAAAAAGGTTAGATGAGCCTCCTTTAGATAATATGAATAGTATGGTGAAAAAGCCAAGTTGGTGTCACTGAAGCTCCACCCATTGTTGATGGGTAACAATTATAGCTGCCATACCTTGGACCACACCTTGCAGGTTACAAAGTTATCGGGAGATAATTTTGCTTTCGGTCACTTAAAGATATTGTATATCATTATTCCTTGCATGACACAAGCAATAGATTTAAGACTGGAAATACTTTTTTTAAAACTATATTTTTTCTCTTTGTTTGCACACCAATTTTTTTCCCCCTTTTTGTTGTTAGCGCTGGATGTATGTTTTTGTTTTGTTCTTCTGCTCTACCTTTTATGACAAGACTGAAAATTGTGATACAGTTCTCTCCAAATACAATTGAGTTACTTATTCAGTGAGTTCTTATTGTACAGGGGTGTGACAGAGGAGAGACAAGATATCTTGAGTTTCTGCAGAGATGAGGAGATATATATATATATATACAAGTAAATAAATTAAAACATTATTGTTGTATGAATATATTTCTGGATATGAGGGAAATGAAAATGTAATAATGCAGTTTGCACGCAGGCTGTTGATGGCTCAGAGAATCATTTAGAGAAATACAAGAAGGAAATCTTTGATGTAACATAACTTGAGTGTGTTAATTAGTGAATCATTAAATACATTCAAGAAATGTGACTAATGTTCAAAACTAAGAATCTCAGGAAAAACTCTTTAGAATTTTTTTTTAAAAATGATGCTGTCATTATTCCCAAATTACATTTCATTATTTCTGGAGTCACCCTTGCCAGATCAGAGGCAAATTAATTCAAAGTTATCTTGTAACTATGGCAGAAGCAGGGATCTTTCTTATTCCTGTAACCTGAGTGGCATTTGTAAAAATGTCCCAAGTAAAATAATAGGTTTACGGGAAGCTGACATTCAACAACACTGAAGCAGTGATTCTTAAAGTGGCCTGAAACTCAAAATACCTGCTTGAACATTCTTCTCATGATCCACAGTTCAAATGTCTCTCATTGGTCGGAGTTTGCCCTTAAATGTGTTCAGGAGCATTTGCCATGTGAGAATATGAATTAAAAAAAGGAAATGGCTCTCCAAACCAGAGTAAAAGAAATAGATGATGATTACTTGATGATCTGAGGACAGTCGCTCCAAGCTTTTGCTTTTCTCTTGGCTAAAGCCAGCCAAGCAGGTTCGGTGGAGACAGGATTGGCATCCGGCGTAGAGAATCTCTTGGTGACTTCTTTAGCCAAAGGCGACGACGAAAGGGAATCGGTGATCTCCACTGTGAGGGAGGAGGAGGAGGAGGAGGAAAAGGGAAACTGTTAAGAGCTTCATCACTTGAGAGTTTCAAGAAGAGATTGGACTTTCATTTGGCAGAAATGGTGTAGGGTCTCCTGCTTGAGCGGGGGGGGGGAGGGGTTGGACTAGATGACCTATAAGGTCCCTTCCAACTCTGTTAATCTGTTAGTCTGCTGTAAATTGTGGCGCCAATCAGGGTTTGCAGGCTAATAAGAATGCCAAACTGCTGATGCATTGCTTCTTGTGTCAATCTCCTTTTCATTTGTAGCTGTCCTAACCTTGAAGATCTGAATTCTACAGCTGGTCTGGAGTTTTTCTTCTCCTTATGATTACATGTCTTAGCTAATGTTTCAGAATGGGAGACTGAGCATGGCATTTTAATTCAATGTCCAAGTTCACCACAATATAAATATATGTGTCAGCCCCACTAGGTAGGTAGTCCAGATCATGAAATCAATTTCATAGGGTAGCTAAAACTATTTTTATTGTGACTGGCTATAATAACAGAATTTTGCAAGTAGATTGTGCTGTATCTCCCCTTCCTTATAGTTCAGTGGATTTGGAAGGTATCTATCTGAACTGCTTTCTGACATTATCTGGACATTTTGAACTTAAAAAATGTTTCTCCTTTTGCCTAGTCAGTAGAGCCTGCATATCATAGAGTCTCCATTGAGATCATCTTCTGCTCTCTAAAATATGCGCAAGTTTTCTTGAAAGAAGTGTAGCTTTACTATTTTACTGCTGCAAAAAAAAAAATTTTTCCCCTGAAGTCTCACGTTTGTGATAGAAGGGAGGAAAAGAGTGAATAGCAGCATCTTCCTTTCCTATGCGTACTCTCCTGCAATTTCTTGTGTTTGCAACCAATGACAAAGCAGACCAGGATTAATGTAGTTATGGAGTCTGGAGTGCTTTGATTAATTAGCTCCATTCAAATCTCATCAGCCTGTCCTTCCTTGAATTGGTGGGTCAGATGTGTTTTATTGTAGCCCATAGCCTGAAGGAACAGGTGAATCTAAATACTTATTCCCACACACAACACTGTTTTATATGTTTGATTGGATTCCAGGTTATCAGGAGTTATCAGGATCTCTGCGGAGATTCAGTCATCCAGGAAGAATCTTATTTCTTTGCAGTCGTCTGGTCATTAGTATTCTCCCTGAGAGTTGTTGAGGCCACTTGGGCAAAGGTCCCCAAACTTTCCACCTTGGCGGCCTGGCCCATGGCAGGGGTGTGAGTGGCAGGTATACACGCGTGCGCACATCTCCATTTGTGCGAGGGTGTGCACATGTCCTTCACTCGTGCAAATGGGGCTTCAAGCACAAGCGGAGGGTGCTTGCACTCGTGCATGAAGCTCCACTTACACAAGTGGCAGGCACATGTGCTCACACACAAACGGGTGGGTTCTACTTACTTTTACTACTGGTTCGCAACAGGAGCGCACTCACTCGTGCATGCGTGCACACCAGGGGTGGGTTCTACCCACCTTCGCTACCGGTTCTCTTCGTGTGCACGCGCGCAAAATTTGCACGTGCGCGAGCAAAGCAAGCGCGCGCACATAAACCGCGCTACCACGCATGCAAAGGAAGTTTTATTTGCGAAAAATCACTGAAAAAGCGCTCTACGCATGCGCAGAACGCTATTTTCGGTGATTTTGCAAAAAAAAGGTAAGTTGGGGCGCGCAGGTGAGCCCGGGTCTGGGACGCTGTGAACCGGTTCGGTGACGTCACAGCGTCACCGCTACCTATTCGCGCGAACCGGACCGAACCGGGGGCAACCCACCACTGGTGCACACGCTTTTGCGCCTGCACAGAAGCTTCTGTGCATGCGCAGATCATCAATTCTGTATTCTATGTAATTATGATGTCCAGCCAGGTGGGCAGAGCCTCCTGCCGTTTTTACTACCGGTTCTAAAGAACCGGACAGAACCCAACACTGCACACGAAGTTCCACCAGCGCAAGTGGAGTGCGCTTCTGTTCATGTGCGAAGCTCCATTTGCATGAATGAAACATCACGTGTGAGCACAAGTGCCCTACACTCATGCAAATGGAACTTCATGCAAGCAGCCTCTGCTCACACGAGTGGAACTTCAAGTGCACATGCTTGTCCATTTCTCCAGCAGCCCAGTTTCGAAGAGGCCACAGCCTAGTAGTGAACTGTGGCTTGGGGGTTGGGACCCGTGCACTTGGGGATTTATCTGTGCCCTCAAGGTCACCTGTATCAGCGTGCAAATGAAGGTGGAATCTTCTTGGAACTTCTGACAGGACTGCGTAAGAAAAATTATCTCTCAGGAAAAACACAAAACTCATGTATGCACACTCATGTATGAAGACTGAATCAGAAGATGGAGATTTTACAACTCTCTCCATTAGTAGGCTAATTACAAATCCTATATGGTTGGTGTGCCAATCATTTGGACTCAGGGAGATATACACAAGGTAGACAATACATTTATTTGGATTCCCATCATATTTATCTGGCAAGGAAGTTGGTACTTAACACTGGTAGACTGCATTGACTAAAGCAGTAACAGCATCAGCTTGATTCTTCCTGGAAGAATGACTACATGTCATACTTTGGGCTAATTGGCTGATCATCTAAGTTTGCTGGTCTGTCCAGTAATTCTGACACTGGAGCTTAACACTGGCCTCTGTCAACAGTCAGCAGAGTTCTCCGAGGGTCAGTAGCTATTGTGTTAATCCTTGATTTCTAGGCTGTCTTCCCATAGCAATGGGAGTCGAAGTGGGAAATCAAGCTGCCCAGCTCCCATCACCAGGACTTGCAGTAAATCACAGACCTTGAGACTTTACAAAGCTCATCTAGGCTCTGAGGCCAGGATTTAAGTAAGTCCCAGAGACACAGCTAAGCTAGATAAGAATCTTTATTGAAAACAAGAATGGAGCTAAATAAACAGCTGATTGTCCACTGCCTCTGTGAACGAGCAATGCCTCTAATATCTACAGTGACTCAACCACACAGATTTTTTTTTCCTGTGCTTCCCACAAACTAGCAGACTGTTTGTGCAGGGCTTGGCGGCCTTGAAACCAAAGAGTATTTACATCCACTTGGGTGAAAAAGTACTTCTATCCTTTCAAATTTTTGTTTTCATATCCCCCGGCCCCTGAACGTTATCAGAATGTATGTGGATCCTACTGATATCCGACATGCACCGTGCCAATGCAAGAATACAACCATCCCTCACCTTCTGCTGTTTGAATTAGTTCAACTAAAGGAAAAAATAAAACTAGATTTCACGAAACATTAAGAGATGACTTAGATCAGCCCTATCCTATATAAAATCTTAATGATTTTGGTTTCCCTCATCGCAGTGAAGTTTTCACAACAATTGAAAATTAATTTCAGTTTTAATAAAGGTTGTTTGATTGCTAACACTCTGGAAATGGTTACAAATCCATTTCAAAAGCTTCTCAGTTTCACCAATCCGCAACCAGAGAAATAGCTCTGATATGGTGAAGACTTAGAACAAGAGCGAATTAGCAAATTTTCCCAAGAATGACCATCTTGTCAAAATGATTCCAAAAGCATAATGTAGTAACAACCAGAAAATTACAGTTATTGTTGGTTGCAGCATGGCAATCAAAGCCTCACTCTTTTGCACATGCATGCAACATTGAGGCACAATCAAAAGGAGCAGACATTTTACCTGATCTCTCTCTCCTCTCAGAGAGAGAGAGAGAGAGAGGGAGGGAGGAAACTAG
>JANHFM010008144.1:44957-55913 GCA_032468115.1 Grayia smithii
GTTTCACCTTTTAAGTTGCATTACTGAAATAAATGAACTTTTGCATGATATTCTAATTTTTTGAGTTTCACCTGTACATTTGTTGTTTTTCATATGTATGTATATTGACACAAATATGTCCATTTAAGGCTATTTTCCTAATCATACTTGTTTGGCAATTAATACTATTAAATGCATAAGGTTACTTATGAATATGCGTGCAGAAAAGCAATTGTTCGAAATCTTGCACTCTAAGTCTGAATAGAAGAGTGTCTTTACCAGTCTTCAGTGGCAAGACCTGCTGGGTTGATCTCACCCTGAAAGCCAAATAGTTTACAGAATTACATCAGATGGCAGAGAAAAAAAATACTTCAATATCAGGAAAGCCAAGGAAAACATAACTACTGTTATTATCAGGTGAAGATTAAGTCATAACCACACAGCAACAATTAATTAACAATCACAGGATCCTTCCGTTCAATATATGAATCTTAAAATAGTTCTGATAAATAGCAGCCTGGTATTTGCTTGATATATCCAATGGGGGAAGATATCCTAACCCTAACCCATCCCCAGGTAAATTGCTCCACTCTCAAATCACTTTTACTGTTACAGAATTTCTCCCCTCATCTCTTACATACATTCAGAATCTGCCTTCTGGCAACTTACATCCATTACTTTATGTCCTTTACTCAAGAATAAGAGAACAGCTCCTGACCTTCTTCTGTGTGATCTACTTTCAGTATTTGAAGAGTGCTATCATATTCCCTTTAGATATCTTGATGTTACGGATGTCTCTTTTTGGACTGTAAGTATCAAGTTCTTATGGGCATTGTGAATATGCAGAATTCTCCACTACCAAGTTCCCTGGCAGGGCTAAAGTTCTCATGTCTAGAAGCTCTATAAATTTATAGTTCATATTCATAGTTTACATCAAAATGCAGGCACTAGAAAAAAATGTCTTTGCAGTGAAACTGGAAAATTAAACAGCTTATTCACATGGTCAATTCACTGAATATATGAAGGGAACAAATGTTTGGAGCTGTCCCATTCTGATTTCCGCATATCTCACAGTATGAAATGCAGCTTACGCATGTTCAAATGTATGTTATCTGTGTAGACAGCAATCAAAACCAAGGTTTGCTAGTTTATTGCTGACTAGTAAGCCTAGGGTTCGTACCAATTGGTAGCGGAAAGAACAGGGAAATAGCCACAATCCCTCCATACTCTACACTGATTCATTTAACTATCTGCTGATGACCTTGCACTCCAAACCAAGGAGTCAAGTCTATAGAGTAGGGTGAGATCTGTGAATGTTAATTGGGTCAACTAAGCCACTAGTGGTTAACTTACAATGTTGGCTGCTTTATACACCATACAAAACTAATGTTTAATATGGTTTATTGATTCATTGCACTAAGTCACAATTTATCATAATGCAATTGTGTGTACTTTTTGCTATCAATTTAAATCACAATATTAATACTATTTCAATAGCCTTCGTCCTTTTATTTTTTATTCTTAATATTGTGACCACCCTGAAAATAAGACTAGGTACCATCAAGTTAGTGTCAAATCTAAAAACAGCATGTAAAACTATCAAATAAATAAAGTGACCAATGTAAACCTACAAGGCTCATAAACCTTAATATCTTGGAGGGGGGGGTAGGTCAAAACTATAAACGAGAAGGCTGTTTCTCATGCTTTCAAATATTCATGCAGGGGCATTTACGCAAATAGTGCCTATTGGAAGTTGAGGGTGGCACTCATGGTCCTTCCTCAGCTACTTCATTTTTCAGCGGCCAAAAATAAATAGTCGAGGTACATACTGAAAACCTCCTATTAATTTTTATTCTATTCTAACCGAGATGCTGTCCTTGACCCTCACTTTAAATAAGAGGGTAAAAAGGCAAAGTAATCCATTTTCTCGCATGAATGGGCGATGCCTACTAATAGCGGGACTGGACTGAGGTGAAAAATCACGTGAAATTAACCACGCCGACCGAAGGCACAGCCGGCGAGGCAACCACGCCGCTGCCCGCATTCCGCGAGCCTGGGAAGAAGCAGCTGCCCTCTTGCCGTGCAACGCGCGCGCGCTCGGGCCGTCGACGGTGCTTCTCCTCCCATCTCTGAAAGCGGGACGCAGGAACCGGGCTGCGGAGGTCGCGCCTTTCCATCCTCCGCGGCTCCAACTTCCAGTGAGGAAAGAAGAGCGGCGCGGAGGGACGATGCTCGCGCCGGAGAGGCGCCTTTAAGCCAAACTCGAGGTTTTTCCCCCCAGGCGATCTGCAAAGGCCGCAGCTCTCTCGCTTCCCTCAGGGCTACTGAAGGGCGACTGAAGCAAGGCTGCTGCCGCCACCATGTTCCCCCCCTTCTTCAGCCGCCAGCCCCTTCCCTTGCCTCCTGGTTCGGGAGGAACTGAACTGTCGTTGCACAGGAAGTAGCGACTGCTGAGAACACACACACATACACACATCAGAGGCACACTCGCACAGGCAGAGGCAGCTGGTTCTGCCGCACTCTGGACACAAGGCTTCATCCCGGCGCCGTTACAACAGGATTCCTTTACGCCCTTCTCGGAGCGGCGTCCCAGCCTCCGCAGAGGAGAGCGGAGGCGGCTGCCCCGGTCGCTGGCGCCGAAGAAAAGTGTGGCCACGGCTGCTTAACGGGGGAAGGACGAAGGGGCTGCGGCCGCGGGATCGAAGCTCTGGGAGCCGAGCTGGGGAGCAGCCGCGGAGCAGGAGTTCCGAGGGCGGCGAGGACTGCAGGTTTGTGCTGCTTCGGCAGGAACTCCTGATTGCTGCAGCGAAGCCGGCGGGCTGGTGGGAGCTCGCCTTCCCTCTTTCCCCCAACCCCACCTCATCAGGAGATGGGCTTGACGATTCCCCCGCCCCCTCCTCTGAGCGCTGGAGCCTCCTTTCTTCCTGCAAAGCCCTTCCACGCCGCCGTCTCTTTGCTGCAGTCCTCCCAGGATCCCCGCTCCCTACCCGGTCCAGTCCTTTTGCCCAGCTGTCGGGTTCGCTCGCTTTTTCTTTGCGCGTGACCTTAATGGATTAATCCGCTTTTCCATCCTTCGCAAAACGGCGTGAGAGCTCCGCGTTTCTCTTCGGTGCGTTAAGGGGAGCGAGCGTCCCCTCCTCCCATAGTTTCGTTCCTTTCTCCGCCAGCTTCCGCTCGGTGGGTGTAAGTGGCTGCCTCTGAGAGGTGCGTGTACGTGTGTAAGCGTGTGTTACTTTTGTGTTGAGTTTTCCATTTAATTTGACGCGTTTGTTTTTAATTTGCGCAAACCCAGCGCTTCCTATGGTTTTACACGCCACGCCTTGGTCCTACAGCCGTTCAACGTTTCTCCGTTTGCTACCTATGAAGCTATGCGTTTTATTTCTGCCCTTATTCGTTGCTTCTTTGCACGGCTGGCTTGAGTTTGCTGCTGGCAAGGTGCAGGCTTTTTGAGAGCTAGTTGGGACCATTACTTTGCATCTGATCTGTTTGCAGCCAAGGACTGCACTGTGAATACAATTACTGTAGGGAATATGAGTGTTTTAGAATAATGGCAGACTGAAAAAGATTGTCATCCTTTATTTGATCCTGGCAGACTATGTCATTGTGTTCAGATGACATACATTATTAAATTAACCCAGTTGCTTTTGTTCACACAATACACTGAATTGAAAATTAATTATGTAGGCTAGAATCAAATGATACATTAAACCATTAACTAGCATGTAGCATGAACCCACCTATATAGATAATTTGTGGTTTCATATGTTGTGCAACCCCCCCCCCATTGAGCTTATGTTTTAACTTTCATGATTACCACAATAGCAATAACACTTAGACTTATATACTGCTTCACAGTGCTTTACAGCGCTTTACAGCCCTCTCTAAGTGGTTTACAGAGTGAGCATATTGCCCCCAACAATCTGGGTCCTCACTTTACCAACCTTGGAAGGTTGGTAAAATTATAATTAAAATTGTAATTAAAAAATTTCATTTTTGCCTATCAGCTATGCTATACTATGGTAGCCTGTACTATTTGTGCCATGTAAATAGAACTAAGAGTTCTTGGATGTGAATTATACTTAGTATAGTAATTGATGATTCACAATCAGCTTTCTCTTTCACACACACACACACACCCCGAATATGTGGTTGCTACTATATTTTCCAACTTTCAGACTTTTATGTAGAGACAGATAATTTCTAAATGGATACAGTAAGGCATTCAGTGTTTGGGTCAGTTTATCAATACCATATACAAAGCTCTCTGATTACAGTGTGTACCCATAGATAGCAAATTCACATTAAGGCCTTGGTGTTACAACATACTTGCTTTCCAATTCTCTTTATTATAGTCTTATAATCAAATACCATTCCACCCAGAATAAACAAATAGAAATATAATATCTGAAATAAAGTGATAGGACAATCTAGTTCTCTAATATTTAGTTTTCTAAATGATACTGTTTTATGTGACAGGTGTTCTTCATTTTTCATATTTAGCATAGCCAAGTTGGATGGAAAACTGTCCATTCTGGACTCTGAAGTTGTGAGGATGCCCACAGATAGGGAGCTGATCTGAAGGACTACAGTGAGGTGGCAGTTTCCCAGGAAGTAGGGAGCATATTAAAAAAAAAAGTGGGGGGCAAGAGGCAGCACAGTCTGGAGATGTATAGGACACTGAGAAAGAGTTCAGATAGCCAAGTTCCTAGTTAGGCTCATGGTAGTAAGAATTTAGTCTGGAAAGATTCTGTCTAGTGTGTGTAAGCAAATAAAGAACTGAACTCTGGCGAACTGCTCCACAACATTTTTGCACTTAGCCTAAAAGAAGCCTACATCAAGATTAAAAAAAAACTGCATTTTGCCCTCAGCTACTTTTCTGAAACTAATAATATTAAAAGTTATTGGGTTGCATCCAGTTAGTTGTGCAAGTCTAATTCATTTCAAGTGCTCAGGTCCATTAATTTCAACTCATGTCCCATTTATTCAGTGGGTTTCAAATGAGATCTAATTCACTGTCCAACTTTTATGCCAAATACTTCCTTTTGACAAAAGTACATTTCTGGAAGGGGTGTTTTTTTCCCCTGCTTTCTTCTCTTCAGATGTACATGCAATGTGATTAATGTTGATTCCCTGTGTTCCGTGGGTTTAATGTTAACAGGATTTTTTTTGCATTATTTCTTACATTTTGCTTTGCCACATGTATTGTATAATGCCATTGTGTGCTAGAGCTCATTTTGCTTTCAACTGATTTGGCATATATTTTTACATTTTTTCTTGAATGTTTTCAAGTTTTGAATTTAGTTTAGTTCAATATGCTAACAAAAATAATATTTCTATTTCTGAATTTCTAATTCTGAATTATCATTTGTCTACTCTAATTCATTTGACTTTCCAGATGAAGGGTGTGTGATTGCACTTTTTGCTTGTAACTAATGGATGCAATAGTTGCAGGCAATTCAATAAATCACAGAAGAAATCTTCCAGAATCCTTACATAATTATATATTTCTCACTGTTGGGGATACATTCAGATATTGCTTACAATGTAAGCATTGGGAGATGGGCGGGGAAAGGAGTATTGGGAACACATTGACTGACTCAATAATAATAATAATAATAATAATAATAATAATAATAATAATACAAAAACAAGAGCCAGTTTAATTTGTTGGTTTAAGGCCCCAGGTTAGAAACCAGGAGACTGTGTGTTCTGTTCCTGCCTTAGGCATGAAAGTTGGTTGGTGACTTTGGGCCAGTCATTCTCTCTGAACCCATGATATCAGGCTCTGGCGACAAGCCAATCGGCCAGTTGCTGTTGCAGCCAATGGATCAACGCTTCGTTGACCTCCCCCCCTCAAAAAACAAGGACCCTGCTTTTGTGGGAAAATGCTAGGAAGAAAGTTGTGTGCATATTTGGAGTGTATTCCTCTATAGAGATAACCTTATGAGGAAAGGTCTTTAAAGCTGCTGTATATCATTACTGAACTTTGGAACATGACACAAGTAGTTAGCTACTTAGATCAGATTGGACACTGCATGGACAAATACCATTCAAACAATATGTTCTAGCTCTTCTAGGATCAATCCTGTAATCTCTTGGGTCCCAGCTATCTGTTCCTATTATCTGTTTTCTTCTTATTCACTTTTCTGTTTTTCCTCATGTTTTCACAGTAGCTTCTCATTCACTTTAAAGATTCCTCAAAAGATCAGATAGCTAAGCATTCCCAATAGCCTTAATAAATTCCTAATTTGGGCATAAAGTGAATAAAGCAAAAGCAATTTTTGTTCCTATGTTGTTTTGTTCTTTCCATCTTAGGTTAGCAATTTGATCTTGTATTCTTCTGTCTTTTCAGAAACCTGCCTTTTAATTTGACATCTCTCTGTCTGTCTTATTCTACTTATTCTACTCTTTGTAAAATCTTAAGCAAAACTTTGATGAGAGAAATTAGTACCATGGTTTGATAATTTACACATTTTTCTTTCATTTTGGTTTTTGAGTATAGAATATATTTAATATACAATAAACGGGGAAAATAGTGAAAACTGAAGGAATCAATGTACACTATGGAAATGAAATCAACAGTCTGGATAAAGACGATCACTACCAATACTTGGGCATTCTTTAGAGTCAAGCACATTGAAGGTTAAGAAGAAGGTTATAAGTAAATACCGTATTTTTCACTCCATAAGACGTACCTGACCATAAGACGCATCTAGATTTAGAGGAGGAAAACAAGAAAAAGAAATATATATCAGGCAGAGCCTGAGAGGACCACGGATAGGTGTCCTCTCATGTGCCAGCTCTGCCTAGTGACTCCTACAATGCGGACAAGAGACAGAAGAGGCGGGATTCAGCACTGTAAAAGGACTCTGCTGATGCACAGATATTTCCACCCACTTTTGGTGGGGAAAAAGTGCATCTTAGGGAGCGAAAAATATGGTACATAATGAAAGTGAAGATTTTTAAAGTTCAAAGTTGGTGAAGGAAATACTATCAAAGCAAT
This sequence comes from Grayia smithii, assembly GCA_032468115.1. NCBI lineage: Eukaryota > Metazoa > Chordata > Lepidosauria > Squamata > Grayiidae > Grayia > Grayia smithii. The sequence continues at coordinate 51,940 of JANHFM010008144.1, forward strand.
TAACACCTGGGTAATTCTAGTCATTAGATATACAGCTGGCATAGTGGACTGGCCTCAAGCAGAATTAAAAGCCTTGGATAAGAAAACAATAAAAAATGGTAATCACATCATTCATTCACACAATGATGTACTTACCAGAGCAGAGGTGGATATAAAATATTGCAAGTATACCAGACAATTGAAGAAAAAAAAAAGAACATTGGAAGAATATCTGAAGGACAGTGGAGAAGAGGTACTGAAATTAGTACACCAAGAAGGTTTACTGTGTATCAGAGAGACTGGCTTACAGGAAAGACTAAGTGAAGAATAGAAAAGAGATGTGGCAAGACAAAGTACACACACACACACACACACACACACACGTGTAGGCAGAGGAGATGACAAGAAGAGCTGGCAGTGGCTAAGAGCAGGAAAGAGACAGAGGGGTTAATTCTGGCTGTACAAGCCAAGCCTTAAGAACAAATTCATATAAAGCCAGAATTGAGAATATAGCAACAGACAGTAAATGCTGCCTCTGCAAAGAAGCTGAAGAAACATTTGAAAATTTAGGAATTTTTTTCTTCATTTTTCAAATGCCTCTTGGCCAAGGTTCTGTTTCATATAAATTAGGGATACAAAATATTTTCCTTGTCGTCCACAGCAAATTTCCATGTGCCTTCAGATTCAAAGGTAAACTGTGTTTCAGAGCATACAGAAAACAAATCTCACATAGCCCCTATTTGGCAGTCTTTAAAACAGCTGTATCTTTTTACAGGATCTTACAGCTGGTCTTTTGCAGAGGCAGTACAGTCCCAAACAGTGCTACATGTGTGCCCTTACTCATACTGAAGCAGCTACCGGTAATTACCTTTGAATCTTAAGGGCTGTCAGCTCTCCTGCTAAACCAGATAGGGAATAAGATCAGATGAGCTCAATTTTAAGGCTACATTAACAGGATCTTGCAAGTCTGAAAGTACAGACTTCCCACCTGCCATTTTTAACTGCTAGATCCATTAGGATGAATCCTTTCTCAGTTTGTTTCTTTGATGGTTAACTGACTGGGGGCTACAGCCTCTCTTGTCTGATAGTTTCCTAGACAGGATCTCCTTTTCCTTTTCTTCAAGATTATCCATGTATTCCATTTACAAGAACTGCAAAACCCTAAAGACTGCTCTGATTTTCTAAGTTTAACCCATGTAGATGACATCAGTACATTAAGGTTTTTTTTTACAATATTTATTTTTAAGTACATCTAGATGGATTGTACACTCTCCACCTGTTTCCTTTACTATGCTACTATTTTTTTACAGATTCACCCAACTGCTTCATAAGCCAATCCTGGTTGCCTTTGGGAACAGCTTTTAAACTTGAACACTAAAAGATGTAGTTGTTTAATGCTTCAGTGAAAGGTGCTTTGTATAAGATTTTGTGCATTGTGAAGCACCTCCTTTGAAAGGTTTGCACAAACCTATCACTATATATTCCATTTGATTTCAGTATTATTTAACATAAAAATAGTAGCAAGCATGTTACCTAATTTAATAGTTCATATGTAACTGTATAAAAACTATTATATCATCAGGAGATTCTCAGTCATTCAGGCCATGGTTGTCTCAAAGGTGCTTTTTCAAATGGACCTTTGTGTTGGTACTGTATGCTTTTGCCCCAGTTGCTATTAGAGTAGAGAATAGATAACAGATTATATTTGTTAAAGAGTATTGTTAAAGTTATTTATTTCAGTAGTGTAATGTTGAGGCATCCTATAATATTTTACAATCCCCTGAACCTTAGTCATTGTGGATTTTGATACATTATATGTTTCTGAAAATGGACTCAATTTTCAGGAGTAGGTCTTTATTTGGATTCCTTTATTACTTGACAGGTACTGTTATTTATTATTTTATATCTATTTCCTGAGTAGCCCACACACTCAAACTGCCTTTGAAAGCCCACACTACCTAAAGGGCAAAGATGACGAGGCTCTCTTTAGGAAAATGTTTCTAAAGGACCTTTATGTACAGAATTTTAAGTTCTTCCCAGTCTTGGGTGGTTCTCTTTGTGAAATTCGAGCACAGCCAGTGGCATAAAAAGGTGTATGGCATTCTTGCTTGTGAAAATACTATGCTCTCAGAACAGCTGAGACACTGGCACCAGGACAGAAGCTCTTGGCAGGGGACTTGGTGAGGGAATTGCGAGAGCTAGAAAGGAAGTGTTGAGCAGAGCAGAACAGTAAGTTTGACCCTTACTTTGCTATGTGTGCTTCTCTATAAGTGTGCCTCTTTTACCCTTTGAAGTAAAGGGAAAGATTATAGTGTAGTCTTGCTCCTTTTATGTGAGGACTGTTGCTGCCAGAAACAAAAGAACAATCAAACAGAACCCTCTATAACTTTTCTTTAGTGGTGGCAAGCTTTTAAAAATTAAAAGTTCTTAACTTCTACTGGGGGGATCATTTGCTTTCATTTAGATTGCCAGTTCCATAGGTAACCTGGCCCATGCCATGTAGGGCTTTATATGTAATGACAACATTTTGAATAGGACCTTGAAGCAAACTGGCACCTATTGCAGTTCACAGACACGAGGTATTATATGTGCCCTTCTTTGGGCACCCAATATATCTCACACAACTGCATTCTGCACCAGTTGAAGCTTCCAGATTCTTTTCAAGGATAGCCCCATGCACAGCACGTTGCAATAATCTAATCAGGAGATGATCATAGCACTAGTGACCAAGTGGAGAGCACATGTAATGATTTACATGTCTTCCATATGCTCAGAGATAATGCCAAAGATATTTTTGGAAATGAGAATCTTATAAACTAACATTTCAGGTCATGCAACTGAACATCTATGCTGATGCATTTTACTTCTAAAAGTCTTTTAATCCAAAATTTGAATTAAGATCCTGCTTTTAATCACACATGGCAGTTTACATGCTACATTTATTTATATGTGTCCAAGCAGACTGTGCAAGCATATCTTATAGGAAATTTATTATGTGAATTGGAACATTTAGAAGCTCTTCATCGAATGTAAGTAGGAATAAAAAACAACCTGCAAATAGTAAAATTCTACAGTGTTTCCTCATTTACATAGCTTATTATTTTATGCAAAATTGACTATTAGTGAGCTGATATTTTAATTAATTATTTTACATAATGAAGTTTTTGTACTTTTAACTCTTTATACTTTAGGTAGAAGGATACAGGGAGAGATATAATACTTAACCCGTGAATAAATCTTATTGAATTAAATAAATCCTACAGGATTGGATTTAGTCAGGTAACAAATTTCATCAGCTAATTGGGAGAATCTTAAATGTCTGCAACTGGTGTACCATGATTTGGACTGTGCTCTCAAGAGCAGAAAAATTACAGATGGATAGAGATTACTTTGAAAGTATACCAGTAGAGTATTGTTTTGTACCCCTAGGCTCTTTACAATGGAATGAATGGGATCATCTTTTGTTTTGTTTTAAATTAGAATGCCTGATTGTTTCTGAAAATAAGATGAAAGATCTCTAGATGTTTGCAAAAAAACCTCAAACCACCCAAACAAAAAAACAACCACCTTTGTTTAGTTGAGTAAACTGGCTTTCTGGCCTACATATGTGATTTCCCTTGATAACTCTGAACCCCAAAAGAAGAAGCAATTAAAATCTGTAATCAGAAATAGGAAATTTTCTGTTTTCCAAATGTTGCTGAATTACTGCTTCAATAGTTCTACCCACCGAAGAGAATATTGAACATTGAAAGTCATGATTTATTATATGGATGGCATGCATATATATTGTATGATAAAAAGGTTGATGTTATTTTTAAAACTCATATTTTGAGAAATGCATTGCTAAGAGTTTGGAAAAAATATTATTATAAATTGAATTATAAGATTCCCGTATGGGCCATCCCTAGACATGCAATAGAAAATATATCTATTTATCATAAAATTACAGAAATAGCCTATAAGGATCTTTTGATAATAGAAGGAAATGTAACACA
>JANHFM010008144.1:92929-106682 GCA_032468115.1 Grayia smithii
ACATTGAATTCAGACGGAGGGGGAGGGAGGGAGGGAAGGAGGGAGGGAGGGAGGGAGAGAGAGAGAATCTTGAAGTCCGAACTGAAGAAGCTTCTTGGATGAGAAACGAAACGTCTTCAGGCAAAAAAAAGAAAGTCCAGCTGCCTTTTGAAAAAGCACTTTTGGGACAGAGAGAGAGAGAGAGAGAGAGATTTTGTCTTCACTTGCTCTCCTTTTTGGGGAACTGTCCTTGCTATTCTATCAACAACATTTACCAATATACAGATATATAGAAGAAAGCATAAGTAATTAGAACATTAAACAAAACTTCTTTCTCTCCTCAAGGATGCCTTACAAGAGAAGTATAATCAAGAAGGCTTATTTCCTGGGCAGCAATTTAAACCTCCCAGAAGACCATGGACACTCCTCAACTTTCTCTTCTGGGCTGCTGTTCTTCTCTCTCCTCTTTTCAAATTTGGCTTTGGAATTTTTGCAAGTGGATCCCCTCTTCTGATTCTTGCATTCCTCTGCTTTGTTGGGGCAGGTAATAGAATTGGCTAGAGTGGATTCTAAAAATAGAATTGAAAATGTTCCTGGAGCCAGTTGTCTGCATTTTGCCAAGTGGCCAATTCCCTCAAAAGTTACTTGTTCAGTCAGCTCAGTGACAGGATGGGGAAGAATGGTGTTTACAGTATTGAATGTGTTTAATATTTGCCCAGCTACCTTTATACATTCCAGCTACATAGCCATAGTATTTTGGCTTAAAATCCTGGGAATTTTAATTGCAAATTATCTTGAGATATCGATTGAAGGAGGCTTTTCACTAGAGCACAGCATTTGCTATATCTGTAACTGACTACTTTATTCCTTATTTTAACTTTTATTTCTTATGTCAAATTCACATGCAATATATAGTTCAAATTTATTCTGAACATCCATGTTAAAAGCTACTCCCTAATCCAGACATATCAAATTCAAGGCCCACGAGCCAGATCTGCCCCGCAATGTAGTTTAGATCTAGCCCATGGGGCTGCCCTGGAGATGGCAAGGGGCCCTGGCCCAGCCAAGCTGGGCACTCCCCCTGGGTGTCAGCACAGGAGGCAGTGAGTGCACAGGGGCTGGTGTGCAGCTGATCTGTGATGAGCATCGTCTTGCCCTGCAGGCTTGGGGAGTGGCTCCCAGCAGTTTGGGGAGGTGAGGACCTTGTGGAGCACCGAATTGTCCCTAGGTCGAGTTAGCCGGTGTGACTTATTCTGGCCCGAGTCAGCCAGCCATGCCCACCCAGCCAAGCCCACCTAGTCATAGCAACCCAGCTGTGACCACCCAGCCAGCCACGCCTACCCAGCCATGCCCACCTGGCCACTGTGAATTGTCATAGTCTTACATGCAACTACTGGCCCTTTGAGGGCAACCATAATGTCCTCAATGAAACTGAGTTTTTACACCCCTGCCCTGACTCCTTTCACCCCATGAAGTGACATTACACATCAGTCTCCAAATCATAAATGTTCTTATAGGTATTTGCTCTCTTCTGCAAGGATGGGTAAACAATATATTGGAAGCAAATTTCAGTTTTCTGAATGATTTGCAGTAGATCTGAAATGCCTATTCTTTCCTAATTTTTACTAGTGTGTAAATAATAAATGGATGGTCTGGGTTATGCTGTTGAAAAGAAGAAACCTTGGGTTAATCAAGAGTGGATTCCATGGAATTCTATTAATATTTAAGCCATAATATAAGTGTTCATTTTTAAGATGGTTATGAGATTCTTTGGCTTTTGTTGCAAGAAAGTCACCTATGTTTTTGAGATTTAGTTTCAAAAGAATGCTTTTTTGCCCAAACTATGTTGGGGGGGGGGGGCGGGATTCAGGACTTACCGTATTTTTCAGAGTATAAGACGCTCCTGACTATAAGACACACCTATCTTTTTTGGTGAGGAAAACAGGAAAAAAAAATCTGCCTCTGCCTCCCAGCAATTTTGCCTCATTGCAGCAAACTGCAAACAACCTGCTTTACTTTCATTTTTGTTTTCAGCAGAGCTTGATTAGAATAAGAAAAAAAAAATCTCCCACCAATTTACCTCCTTGCTGCAAGCAGCAGAGGCCCGCATAGCAATAGGCAATGGCAATCCCTGCAGCCTGAAACAGTTGAGAGTCGGGACAATCAACTTGTGCTAATTAAGCTGTGCTGAAGCTAAACGGGCTGTTTCTGCTTGCTGCACAGAGGTAAATTGATGGGAGGCAGAGGCCAAAGGGTGGGGGCCAGTGGGTGGGCTAGTCTACATTCGTTCTATAAGACACACCCAACTTTTCACCCCCTTTTAGGGGGGAAAAGGTGCATCTTATACTACGAAAATATGGTAAATTGTTTTTTAAATAGACCCTACATGTTGGACTCTCTGTTTTAGATCACAGAGGAACACAATTTTAAGATTATTTTAAATCAATTCAAATAAATAGTACCTGTTGAGATTATTTCTGTTTTGAACTGGCATTTTAACAAAACTTAGCTAATCATTTGCGATACATTTTTTTAATCTTTTAGGCTAATTTCAGAGCATTTGTTCAAATTTTGTGTTGAGCCCCTTCCTCTCAGAATTTTAAGAGATTAAATTCACTGTAATGCAATATTTTGTATATTGCATTACTAGCATTTAGACTTTTTTATAACCCATTCATTAGAACTGAAATTGCCTTTGTATCTATTTTGTCCATTTTACTTTTATTCTCTGGCTGGTGGTCCTAGAACTATTACAAATTCCATTATGCAAGTTTCCACTGAAAAAAAATAAAACAAAAGTGTGCTAATTATAGAATTCAACAAATGAAATAAATTTAGCAAGGGAAAGGAAAAATCCAGGAGATTTATTTGTTAATGATATTAAAAGATGCAAAAGTAGCATCTTTAACCTATGTGTATGTATATGTGTATATATATATATATATATATATCAAAGATGGTAGAATTTTTTCCTTTTTCCCAGTTTCAATTGCTTGGTCCTGTTGGTCTACTTTGCATGTATCTTAATTCAAATATAAGACTGTACATACAGGTAGTCCTTGACCTATAACCACAATCGGGGCTGTAATTTCAGTCATAAGTAGGTGCAATTGTAAAGTGGCTCATCATGTGACACCAACTCTGTTTTTGTACCATTTTTATTGCAGTCATTAAGGGAATCTGGCATCCCCAGTTGACTTTGTTGGAAGCCGGTTGGAAAGGCTGCAAATCATGATCGTGTGTCCGTCAGATGCCGCAACCATTGTAAATGCAGGCGGTTGCCAAACACTCAAATTGCAGTCATACAACCATAAGGGTGGTGTCACAATCATAACTTTGAGGATGGCTCGTAAGTCACTTCTTCCAAGGCCATCATAACTTTGAACTATTGCTAAACAAATAGTGATAAATTGAGGACTACCTGTATTCTATCATTCTGTGAAGTTGCAGAAAATAGGGTGCAAGATACAATGTTATAAGCCTTTTATCACTTTTGTATTACATTGGGAAAGTTCTGGCCCTCAAGTGAACTACCAAGTATTTGGCAATGCCAAAAGTGGGAGGAAGAAATCTAAAATTTAAATTCTGGAATATAGATGCATAAAATCTCTTAACATCTTTGCATGATTGTGTTTAAGGTTTCATTTTTTTTTCTGAAATAAACAGTTAAAACTAGCTGAATTTTTCTAGGAACCAAGGCTAGCCAGGAACTAAATTTAGAACAAATTGGCTGAGATCTGTGATTTATGCAGAGTCCAGGCTTGATGCCTAACAAGTACTCATTTAAGCCTGATCTAATTGCAAAACCATTTAGTCTATTGAATTATCCTGCCTTAGCACAGCTGACACTCAACAAGCTGATTTGGCTGCAAATTCAGATTCATTCAGATTAAGAATTTCAAAGATGTTCTTCCTTGCAAGTGAGCAATGCAAATACCTCTCTACCTTTTGATATTCAGCTTAACATTGGACACTTGTTCATGGGGGCTTAGCTGTACTAGTGAATCTAGGAAGAGACCCCTTAGTTAATAGGACTGATTCTGACTCAAATTTTGAGCAAGGGTCTATCTCAATCATAGTAGAAGTTTGGGATTTACTGACCCATTTTTCTTCCTTTGAAGACTTGTTCTCAGATAAAATGTGGCAGTAGAATTGTTTTTCCTTTTCCTAATACCTGGTAGAAACATCATATGTTTTACAAAAAGTTGAATATATGGCTAAATAATGCATATGTATATATTCATTTTTGTAAAATTACAGATTTTATCTTGGTGTAAAAGTTTGTTACTTAAAAAAAACTCATAGAGAATATCCAATCTGGAGTGTTTGGATTGTGTTTGAATCTGTATGTGTACATAAATTTTGCTACTGCATGTTGAAATTACTCCTGGAATAATGCAATCTTTTTTCCCTCCTTTATAAAGTATCCTTTGGCGGCCGCAGACTGATAGGAGTAACAGAAATAGAAAAGGGCTCCAGCTATGGCAACCAAGAATTCAAGAAAAAGAAATAATTTTACAAATGCATTTTGACTATAAAAGACAGTGGTATCAAATTAACTTCATTGGAAAGAGACACTTAGAAAACTTATCTTTTCTTATTAACTGCTAACTAACAATACTTGAGCCAAGACTGAAGAATATGGAAGATTCAACATGGAACACATGGAAAAAGTTAACTACTTACCTGACCAAGGATCCTTGTATTTGTAGTTTTTGAGAGAAATTTGGGCTAACCTCATGGGGTTTTTTGTTTGGTTTTTTTTTTGGGTGGCAGATAGGAAGATGAATTAAGAGAGGGAAATACAAGCATCTTCAGATAACTTTATCTTTTAAGAGCATCACATTGCTTTGTAAGAGAAATTATGGAATGTTTCTTCTTGCTACAGCAAACTACAATGTCTAGTTTATTTACAAATGTTTCTTGTGGAAGATTTCACTTGGGAAAAAAAGCTGCATCATTCTTCCAGGCATTTTATTTTAAAGGTATTTTTATTTTAATAATTATTACCTTCCACAAAAAAGTGGTATTTTGATGATAGCATCATCCAACAGATAAATGCATACTTTCAACCAAAACTTCCTAAAACTTAATGCAATTCTCATCTCTTTCATTTTTGCACATCTTTCTACTCAATGTTGTCCTAATTAAAACTGAAACATGTTTGGCTCAATTGCTTATATAGATATTGCTTTGCTTTGTCCTTTCTTTGGAAAAAAAAGTGACATGACAAGCCAGTAATTTAGATTTGCATATCTCAGAGTGCTCAGTCTCTGGGTTTTGAGAGTTTCTTCAAAAAGTCTCTTCTGCTCAAACTCTTCTGCATGATATGTTATGAAACACATGAAAAAAACCAGCAAGGCAGTATGGAAAGATCTTGCATTGAGAACTAGGAGTCAAGGTGGTACCTCTAGGACTCGAACCTAATATATGCTTACTTGAAAATATTTTAAGCTGCAATCAGAAGAGATATTTTCCAGTAAACATGTTGATGGGGTAGGATCTAAGATGTCTGGTTATCCATATATGTTGCCATGTAAACCAACAGTTGCTTTAATACTTAAACATTGGAGGTTGGGGTAAGGTTATACCTTTTTTTACAAATTTTCTGCCATGCTAATGTTACAATAATGGTTTTTTTTATTCTCTCTGGCTTGGAAATATACCTAGAGGAGCTAAATAGCTTTATGTGGCATCCATATCCAATTCCAGTGCATGGGCGGTGCCTCCATTTAGAAAGCTATGAGGCTGAAGTGGACTGCATGCCAGCCAAATTTCGACTTATATGGCAGCTCTTTAATGGATTTTGTATGTAAATAGTTTATCATCAGGAAGAAACCTCATAGAATCTGCGAGCGGATATCTTTAATCTATAGCTGTGCTGACTGATGTTTGCAAATACTTAGAAAGGAAGTATTCATTTATTAGCATGTGGCCATGGTTGTTTCCTTTATTCGGTGTTGGAAAGAAATTTAACATCAGCTCAATCCATCCATCTGTACATATATACAGAATCTGACTCAGCTTTATAACTAACATTTTTCATAAACTTAGACGCTTATCTGATTTATATTATTTGAATAATTCTACTAAATAATTATTTTTTTATAGCCCAAAGGTAAATATGTCATATTTTACCTTCAAATACTAACAACACACTTAAGTTTCTCTGTTTTTTGGAGCTCATTTTAAGTGTTTTCATAGTGTTTTGATTTTGCAGCTTTGTAACTCATCTCTAGCAGTGGGAACTACTACAGCAAAGTTTGAAGCACGATAATTTATTTTCTGCATGAATACATGCATCTTTAGAATACAGTTTTTTGCTGCATCATTCCCCTTTGCGCTACCAGACCCAGAATAAACCTTCCTACAAAGAATCATACTCACCTTGTCTCTAAGGACTGAGAACTCTGATTCACTTCATTGTAAGCTGAATACGGTGATTTTGGGGGAAGGGGCAGAATCCAAACATGATGTATTATTCACTCAATAAATAGTTCTGTTTGTGTTTGTTTTTAAATCATTAAGAATTATTCTGTTTTCTGACTAGGCAAACAATTTTTTTTAAGCTTGATAAATAAATCTTGCTTGTTGGAAGTTTTTTCCCTTTGGCAGATGGTATAGAATTGCTTTCTGGCAAAGATGTTGAAACACTTTAACAAAAGACAAGTTAGAAAGGCCTCATGTTTTGTGTTGCAATTATAAGGAGCTCTGTGCTGATAGATTAAAAACCAGATATTTTGACAAATAAATGGGACAGGGTGGGATCAGAGGGAGGGTCATTGAGAATATTGCTGCTAGGAAGAATAAGCAGGGGTCCACTTTCTGCTTAGGACAGATAATGGAAGGTAGTGTATGCCTATTATGGGGAGGACAAACATATGTCACACTTGTGTTTTATTTTCATATCCTAACATACTGATCATACTTTGTTTTAAAACCATAGTAAATTTTGTTTGAAGTCTTGAAAAACACATCCACTTTGACAACTAAAGTGTACAACACTGCACAACGATAGCTATCTTTTTGGTTTGTCTTTCAAACAAAATAAATAAGCAGAGTGTATGTGAAAGAATATTTCTTAAAATAGCAGTGTATGGCATAAAGAGTATCAGTTTCTTTGGATTGGAACAGTAAGAATAGATTTTATACTTTCCACTATTTTGTTCTTGTTTAATAGAACATAGCCTGTATATTTGACTATCAAGCCCTTTGAGAGCAATAATAAACAAAATATATCATAATTTTCTTTTCCTTTTTCTTTCTGGTCTTGATTATTACATTTTGATCATCATTTAAATATGGCAGTCTTTCTCACTTCTTATTTTACATTTTCAATGTTCTGCTTGGGGCTTGGATATATTGGATTAAGTTGTAGGTATACAAAAAAAATAACGAAGATTCAAAGAGCTACTTGAGGTAAGTGGAAGCACTTAAGCATCAATATGAGGATTTTCTTTTTTTCTTCCTGTGACCAATTGGCTGGTTGGGTGGGTAGTTAATTAGTGGATTTATTGAGTTAAGCTTGGTAACATAGCTTTCTTAGGAGAACAAGGTGTTCTTTTTTCTCAAGAAACCCAGCTTACCTTATCCATTGTCAATTGCCTATACAGAGCTAGCTGTGCACTTCATTGGAATATATTGTTAACTCAAGGTTCCTGCAATTTGATGCAATCTGGCACTCTACTCCATAGAAATAGTCCTAGAATCATAGGACTGGAAGGGACCTTGGAGGTCTTCTAGTACAACTCCCTCTCTACCCATTTGTCTATTCCAGACAAATGGTTACTCAATCTTTTCTTGAAAACCTCCAGTGATGGGGTGCCTACCATTCTGAGATGCAAGCCAGTTAGTTTTAATTTAGTGCTTTCATATAACTAGGATTTTAAAAATTGCATCACAACACTTTCCATTACAACCTCTAGTTTTAAATCGTGTCCCAAATAATAAAATTAAGATAGACTACTCAGTTGAAAATAAATCAGAAAATATGTATATTTCCAGTATCTAAATGAAGAATGCATATTTCATTTCATTTTCACAAGTAGATTATTTCTTAACTATACAGGTCGGGTTGTACAGAAAGTGGATTGTGCAAAAGTGAATATTGGACATCTGTAGAAAGATAAAATTTCTTTGTAAAAATACACTGTTTCCAACTGATTATTATTATTTGATTCATGATACTGTTGAACAATGTGGACTGACAGAAGAGTGTGGCATTTGTGGACAAGAGTTGAACTGCTAGTGAGCTGGGCTAAGGTAGATAATCCAGTCTGCATTCCTATTTATTTCTCTTCCGTATTCTTCCACCACAGGACATGAAGCAAAATCACACCTCTGTATGGGGACTGACTAACATCCACTAGAGCAGCATTTCTCAATTTAGCAACTTTAAGGTGTGTAAACTTCAAATCCCAGAATTCCCTGCTGGGCTAGTTTTCCGAACAATAAGATGCTTTGCAGTGTTTAAGGCACATCCAGAAAATAGGTCAATTGCTATTGCCCATTCTGCAAGAAAGCAGAAAAGTGCCTCAGCATAATTTGCTTTGTCCCCACAGCCAAACATTCTGCTTCGGTTACAAGGCTAGTAAGTTATACTCTCCTATGAATTCACTTGGTAAGTTAAGGTGTAAATTGATAGATTTTCCTGCCCAAGGTGTGTGTGTGGTGGAGGGGAGGGAAATCTATCCAATAGTTCCCCCACTGGGCTGGTAGAAGAGGCATGTTTTCATAGATTACTAGAGTGATATAATAAGCATAGCCATCTATCTGAACCCTTAAGTATCAATACAGATCCACCTGTCTGCCTGTCAACCTATGTAGAAAAGAACAGATCACAGCCCTGCCATTCATTACCATGGTCATTACCAAACAAAGCCAATCATGCATACAGCAAGATGTGTCAACAGAAGATGGAAAATGATAGTTCCATATTAGATTAGAAAAAAACAAATTTAGTGGCCTTGGCTGTTAGGTAGACTAAGGAAGACTACATTGTGCATATGTGTCCATGAAAAATAATTAGCAAGACATCTTCAAGAAAGGTGGGGTGGCAAATGCTTTTATATTAATGATAGACATTTCCAAATTTGGCTTGATTCTGGATGACTGCATCCATGCAGTTTTAGCTGTATTATTGAAGTTGTTTGCCACCTTCTAGAATTTTTTCCAGCCTCAAATATAACCAAGAAACCTGCAATTCTCTTTGGTGGTCTCTATCCTATGTGTTAATTTGATCTTGCATTGCTTTCTGAGACCAGTTGAGATGGGTCAAGTGTCACCACTGGAATTATAAGTCCCAAAAGAAGGCAATTGCAAACATACCACAGAATTGGTTGCATTAAAGACTGATGTGTGCATTAAGTCACCAGGAGGCAAGCTCAACTCAACAGATATTCTATTTTTATGTCTTGCAACTTAAGATATCTCTGCTATTCTCACCACTTCTTTCTCTGCTATTTTTCAAATGTTTTTTGCTAATGTCTCTAAATCTGAAAAACCCTCATTTTTATATTTATGATGTAGGGTCTTTAATACCATGCTTCCCCGAAAATAAGCCCCAGTCTTATTTTCTTTTGGGCCCCCAAAAGGGGATGTCTTATTTTTTTTTCTACAGGCAGCTGCATAGTGCATCCAGCAGGCCAGTGCCTCTACCACGAGCCAAGGCAGCAGGTGGGGCTGGGCATGGCTGGCTGGCTCCTGTGTGAAAAGGTAAGACAAAGCAGGTGGGGTGTGGGAAAAGGTCCATCCAGGAAAAAGAAAACTTGGAAAGGCGCAAACAGCTGAGTGAAAAGTCACACCCTTATGCCTATTGGGTTGCTTCACCCTTCAGGAGAGAAGCAAAGTTTCAATCCCACTTTTGGGGTGGAGTGCAGAGCGGGACACACAGGCAGCCTGCCCTGCGGAGCTTCAGTTGGCCTTCCCTGGCCTTCCCTGTCAGGAAGGAGACTGCTGCTCCCGCAGGGCCCTTTCCATCCTTCCTGCAGCCACAGCCCTACACTGGCCCTGCAATGCCACCCATCTCCATGTGGGCCCCATCCAGATGGTTGGCAAAGGATACTGTTGGGGTGGCAGGGTCTGCAGAGCCCTGATGCTGAGCCACGGCCATAGCAACCAGTGAACTCATTTTAATGTATTTGACTGCATTGGGGGGCAGTGATTGAAGTTAAGGAAAGGAATAGGAATAGACGGTCTTCAAAAAACAAACTTTTCCCCACCCTTAGAAGACAGAGAAAATGAATTCATATTAGCCTCAAATATAGTGATTTACTTTTTTTTTTAATTCAGGAGAGTTAACAGTAAGAATGTGAGAGTCCCAAAAGATCTGTAGAGATTCTCAGTCATCCAGGTCATGGTAGTTCCAAAGGTGCTTTTTCAGGAGGCAACTGGACTTCCTTGTTTTTTCTTTGAAGATGTTTCGTTTCTCATCCAAGAAGCTTCTTCAGCTCTGACAGGATAGTGGGAAATGGAAACCCTATCAGGGCTGAAGAAGCTTCTTGGATAAGAAAAAACAAAGTTCAGTTGCCTCCTGAAAAAGCAACTTTGGGAAAACCATGACCTGGATGACTGAGAATCTCTACAGACTTTTAGCTATACACTTTAAGATGATCACCCTTGGAATGGTGTGGGTGTAAGAATGGATTTCTAGAGAAAAGAAAAATTGCAGACTACAGGAACCAGAACCACTACTCAGGTGACCCTGAGGACACAGATAAACCTCCAAGTGCTTCAATGACCCTCTAAAAGGATGCAAATGACCAGCTCTGCAATGAGTATAAATCCTTCCATTCCCCACTATCTGTCAGAACTTTAAAAACTTCTTAGATGAGAAGTGAAATGTTTTCAAAGAAAAAACAAGGAAGTCCAGTTGCCTCCTGAAAAAGCATCTTTGGGATTATTTCACCATAGTAATTATCTAACACTGTAGTTTTAAATTGAATAACAATACTTCCTCAAATTAAGAAGACCCATTCAATACATAGTGTAGCATAAACATTATAAAAAAGAGAACAAAGAAACTACAGAATTTAAAATACTACTTTAAATGTTCAATACAAGTAGGAATTAATTCAAGTTATTGATAGGTCAACAAAAGGGTTAAGTTAACTAAACTATATGCTGTTTTAATGGAATATAAATTCTTACCATTAGGTTAACATCAATTTGGGCACATGACCCATATACTATTACAAGGGAGGGGAATCAAAATGGTTAGTAATAAAAATTATGATTAAAAAACTGTTGGTTTATATTGATTTAGAAAGATAGTGCTATTTATAACAAAATTCTACAAGTAACATAAAACTGATGAACTCATATGAATATTTTTGTATGTTATTCAATCATTTTATGTTATTTTGTTTTTACACAATAATAAAAACGAGAGTAAGAATTAAATATAATCATCAGAAATCTTTAAAAGTTTTCTTTCTCTTTTTTCTTGCTCTCTCCTGGGAGAGGGGCAACCAAACTTGCTTGATCAAACTAACATCTTATAATTTAGGAACAGATGCGGCAATGCTGTAATGGTTAGTTAATTAAAATAAGACTATCAAAAAAGACTGTCAGAATCATTGTATGTGCTCCATTACACAAACTCAAACAGATTCCCTTCAAGTCTTAGAAACAAGTTCTTTCAATCTTCTTTGCTTTACAGTCGCAATTCATAATGCCATTTCACGGAGAATGGCAAGCACTTCCTTTTCCAAATATTTAAAGCCCTAATAAGTTTTGTGGTTTTCTTTCTTTTTTAAATTGGTACTAAGGAGAATCAAGTCATCTATGAAAAAAGAGGATTTAATTAAAATGTCTTTTACAAAACTGATGAAAAGAACTGGCAGCAATTGAAGAAGACTTAAGTGCAAAGCTAAGCTGTAAACTGAAACACAAGGAACAACTAGAGAAGCCCAACATGCTTTGAATGTAAGTGGAAGTATACCTGTCCAGTTCTGATTACCAGTCCATCAAGATTTTAAATAGCAATTTAAAATCTTAGCAATAAAAGCTTTCAAGCACTCATCAGTTCTGATCTAAATGGATTCCATAGGCATGAGGTTCTTTTAATAATGAGAAGACGACTTTGCCTGAAGGCATTAAAAAAAACCTGTCCATAGGAATGCTAAGTAGTCACTGAATACAACTTGTGGGATGTGTGAAAATCTTCTTTATCATGCATTTAGATTTGTCTAAACATCAGTGTATGGTTTTAAAAGAAAGAATGCCTAACTTATATAACTTGGTATATAAATGGACAACCTTGTTTAAACCTTATGAAACCCAATGGATTAAAATGTATAGAAAAATAGGGAGAGGCTTTTCAATTTAATTGGACTTCCATTCTAGAATAACTTGTTCTTTAAATGAATTTATGTCACAGTAAAAATAATTTTTAAAAGTCTATAATTTTATTTGATCATGAGTTACTTTATTTAAAGAATGCAAAAAGGTACAATGGGGCAAGATTGTAAAGTGGTGGTTAAACTTTGTAAATCCTTCTGAATGCTCAATATTTCTGCATAAATGTGATGTAAAATATTTTTCTTTAATAAATAAGTGGTAATTATAACATTTTTATTCATTCGTTTGAGTTCTCTTTACCTAGTTTTAGGACTCGTGTGAAGAACAGTTGAATTTTTAGGCCATGTTTATGCAGAAATATTGAAAAGGATTCAATATTTCAAGAATTCAAAAGAATTCACAAACTTTTAAGCACCAATGTACATAGAGTCACCATCATGTTAAAAAAAGAAGTAGCCAAAACAAAGAAAAAATCAATTCAAATGTCCTGAGAATTTGTAGTCTTCCAGGAGTAGAAGAATTCAAGTGAATATTTAGCACAGTAGACTTTTCAGGCTGGACAATACTGCTAGTAGCACAATAATAGAATAAAATGCAAACAATAAACTTAAGTAAAAATGCAGACACTCAGGTGACAAAATCAATTAAATCTTAAAATGCATACATGTAAACTGTAGTTACATTTGTTAAACTAGAAATGAAGAACAGAACTAATCAAAAGATCTATAATGTATTTGTGCAAATCTATTTATTCTACAGTTCTTTAATTTTATGCAGAAAGGTAGGAAAACTATATTCATTCTACCTGAACTGACATTTCTTTCTATTTAATCTGGACTAGTAATAGTATTGATACATACAGTATGTCCAGTGGTGGGTTGCTCCCAGTTCGGTCCGGTTCTTTAGAATAGGTACCGGTGACGCTGTGACGTCACCAAACCGGTTCTAAGAGTCCCGGACTGAAGCCCCCCCGTGCGCCCGTACTTACCTGTTCCTGTGCGCAGCATGCTTGCGTGCATGCGCAGAAAGCTTTTTTGAGCTTTTTTTGCTTAAAAAAGCTTCTGCGCATGCGTGGGAGTGCCCATTTGGCACCCACACACAAAGCGCGCATGTGTGCCGAACGCGCACTCTGTGCGCTCCGACCACGCGCAAAGCACGTGCACCTATATAACCGGTAGCAAAGGTAAGTAGAACCCACCCCTGAGTATGTCACTATTCCATTCACCAGAAACTTATCAAAGATATCTGGAAAAATATGTGTCATGATAGAAAGGTTCATAGATGAATAGCCTATCAGGCCCTTACCTAAGTTGGAAGATAAGATAACTTTTCTTTGTCCTGTATCCTGTTTCCTCTGAGTATTGGCATGCTGCAAAGAGGGGGTTGAGGGCTTTTTAAAATAAGTTTTTAACTCGGGTTTTTAGGGGGTCTGGGATTTTAAAGGGACCCGGGAGGGGGGTGGGTTTATTTAACA
>JANHFM010008144.1:164732-179719 GCA_032468115.1 Grayia smithii
TTCATGCAATTGATCAACGAAACCTTGCATGAACACCTCTATCGCGGGGTATTGGTGTACCTCGACGATATATTGATATACACCAAAACCATGGAAGAACATACACGACTGGTACGCCAAGTGTTGGAAAAATTATTAGCCACAAAACTCTTTGTAAAGGTGTCTAAGTGTGAATTCCATCGCACATCCATTGATTACCTTGGGTATCGTATTTCCCATGAGGGAATAGAAATGGACCCAGAAAAAGTAAGGGCAGTGATAGATTGGCAACCCCCAAGAACCCGTAAACAATTACAAAGCTTCTTGGGGTTTGCCAACTTCTACCGGCAATTCATACCTTCGTTTGCACACATAGCTCTCCCGTTAACAGATTTATTACGCACCAAGCAGTCTGCTGTCAAACCCAAACCTAATCACCCAATAGTCTGGACAACAGAATGCCAAAACGCCTTTGACAACCTAAAAAGGTTGTTCTCCACCGAACCTATACTACACCATCCTGATCCGAGCCTACCGTTCGTGGTCCAAGTTGATGCCAGTGATGTTGCAGTAGGTGCAGTCCTCTTACAAAACCAACTTAACGTCCTGTACCCTTGTGCCTACACATCTCGAAAATTAAATCCCACCGAAAGATGGTGGACAGTGTGGGAGAAGGAGGCATTTGCAATACGTTGGGCTCTGTTGACATGGCGGCATGTGTTGGAAGGGGCTGACCAGAGGTTCGAAGTATGGACGGACCATAAGAACCTGGAAGCGTTGCAAACACCACGGAGATTATCACCAAAGCAAATCAGGTGGGCATAGTATTTTACCAGGTTTAATTTCACACTAAAGTACATTCCATCTGGATGCAATTTCCTAGCCGATGCATTGTCAAGGATGCCCCAATTCAACAGTGAACGGGAGGAGGTGGTACAACCATTAATCCAGCCTCTACAGACGTTAAAACAAGTAAAGACAACCACGACATGGAGAAATAAGGTGCAGGAGGCCCTAAGGGATGATACGTGGGTAAAGGAACATGCAGTAGAGGTAGACCAGAAACACGGGTTGGCATGGGTAGGCAGACGATTATACATACCAGTAACTCTACGAGACGAAGTCTTACATCAATGCCATGATGTAAAGACAGCTGGCCATTTTGGCTTCTTGAAGACATTACATTTAGCCAGACGCCAATTCTGGTGGCCAGGTATGATCACAGATATCCAAAAATATGTCACTGGATGTCCAGTATGTGCTGTAACCAAACCCTTACCAGGGAAACCGGTAGGTCTCCTTCAAAAGGTAGTGGAACCACTACAACCATGGGAGGACATTGGAATGGACTTCATAGTCAACCTCCCTAATAGCCATGGACATACTGTTATATGGACAGTCATTGACCTATTTTCAAAGCAAGCCCACTTCATACCTTGTAAGGGCTTACCTTCTGCTTGAAAACTATCGCATCTATTCATACAGCACGTATACCGCTTACATGGTGCTCCAAAACGCATCATATCCGATAGGGGTGTGCAGTTCACTGCTAGGTTTTGGCGCCACTTTGTCACCCTACTAGGGGCAACACAAGGGTTGAGTACAGCATTTCATCCTAGCATTAACGGGGCTGCTGAACGGGCCAATGTAATGATAGAAAGATACCTACGTTGTTATGTCACCTACCAACAGGATAATTGGGCTGAATTAATACCTTTCACCGAAGTAGCCTACAATACTACAGTGCATAGAAGTACAGGGTTAACACCCTTCAAGGTAACTAATGGAAGAGACCTTCTAGCTATACCTGACCTAGCAAGGTCATCAAACAACCACACAACCACAACACCTAGCGAGTGGGCAGAGCGAATAAGTCAGGTATGGCCCCAGATCCAAGATGCTCTACAGAAAGCTGCAGACGAATATAAAATGCAGGCAGATAAGAAAAGAGCAGCACAAAAGCAGTACAAAATAGGAGATCTAGTGTACCTGTCAACGAAGTATTTAAAATTACAGTTACCATGTAAGAAACTGGGACCCATTTATGTGGAACCGTTCCCTGTAATACAACTCATTAATCCTGTAACAGTGCGTTTAAAACTACCCAGGAAATTCGGCCAAATCCATCCAGTGTTCCACTGTAGTTTAATAAAACCAGTAACAGGACATAGGGCCACAAAACCCCGACCAGGACCAGTACAGGAAGATTACTATGAGGTGTCCAGAATACTAGATTCCAAAAGGAGCCGGGGTAAACTCTATTACCTGGTAAAATGGAAGGGGTATCCCGTCAGCGAAGCATCTTGGGTAGCCTCTAAAGAGGTAAAAGCTCCTACATTATGTCAACGATACCACAATCAGTACCCTTACAAACCGGGAGGGCGAGCTGAACATAAAGCCAACCAATAACATGTAATACATTCTCTTTACTCCGTTAGGTAGGTTCCTGGTAGATGGGGCCGCCTGTCGGGATCGTCAAACCTCATGCCTCGACTTCAGCGACGTGCCGAAAGCACAGACGCTATGAGCAGACGTGATGTGACCGCAACAGCCAGATGACCCAGAACGAGCGGTGTGGTGACGGGAATGAATGGTGTGGTGACGGGAATGCGTGGTGTGGTGGTGGGAGAAGAATTAGGCGGTCGTAGAAGGCGCACAGGTGACGGGGATGGCGTAGGCGGTCGGATGCAGGTTTCCTCACTGAACTAAGTTAATAAAGGGGTGTGGCTGTGCACGTGAGCCTATAGCTGGGCGCTGATTGGCGGAACCCGCCTGCACTAGTTTAAATAGCGTTCGGGAGGCAGACGCTCCCAACGCTGTCTTTTTTCCTTATGGAGCTTGGCTTTCCCTTTCATCACAGCAGAATAAACCATTTTCAGACAGACAATCCTCGGCTTGAGTTTGTTTGTTCCTGTGCGTGTGTGGGAGCCGAGAGAAAGACAGCGTTGCTAACTCCTCTTTGCTTGCATTCTGCACTCGGAGCTACGATGGCAGAAGGTAGGACGGAGGACCCAATGAAGGAGGGGGAGGAGGCGGCCGGCGCGGGGGTAGCCACCCCTCCAGACGATGCACCGGTGGACCCCAAGGACGGCGTGGTACGGCTGAAGGAACGGGTGGACGGCCACAGCGGAGCTGGTGGGAAGAAGGACGATGGGTTATAGCCACGGCTGGGGAAGCAGCAACCAACTGAGAGCTGGTGGCAAAAGCCTTCGTTATCTGGACCACCAAAAGGCCCCTCGGAAGAGGTCGTTAATAGGGGCAGCGCATTCCAGGGCTGGAGGGAGAGATGCTGGGAAGAGGAAGGTGAAGAGTTCAGCCACTCAACGGGGTTGGGCTCGAAAACGTTAGATATTCTGGAGAAACAGTTTGGGGAATCCAGTTTTGGAGATTCCCCTTCCACACAGCCTTGGAGGGGTGGGCCTGAGGCCCCTCGCATTGACGCTAGGCGTTACCTGTCTAGCCCAAAGTTAAAGCTATCACAGAAAAGGGAGAGAAGGACAGGAGAACAAGGGGCGTTGGGGGCAAATGCCTCTGTTCCAGATAGAGCTGCAGAGGGGGAAATGGGCCAGTTAGAGGATCGGCTAGGACAGAGCGGGAGGGGTCGTGAGCAACCCTTCCACGGTGGCTCAGAGATAGGGAGCCAACCTATAGAACCAATGTATCCAGGCCAGAGGTCCCCATGGTCACCAGGGTGGCCGCAGCAACCAATGTGGGGTCCGCCCCCCCTACAGGCATCGTTTAATGGAGACCCAGATAGAGTGGCCTATTTTTTGAGACAAACGCTGAGCCACATTAACACCTACCGTAACTTTTATCCATCTGAATGGGCCATGGTAGGGGCGGTGGCAGCTGCCCTGACTGGTGAGGCAGCGGACTGGGTGGCTGCGTTACATAATGACCACTCCCCGGATCTTGCTGGCATCGGAGGGTTCTTGGAGGCATTGAGGAGGCAATTTGAGGACAAGTCGTTGACCCAGCAAACGGAAGGGGAGCTTATGCGACTAAAACAGCGAGGCAGGCCAGCACGTAAGTACGTGAAGGAGTTTAGGAGGTTGGCTGGGCGTCTGCATTCCTGGCCAGAACGATTATTGGTACACCAATTTCGGGCTGGATTAGACCGAGCTCTTAGACAGGCCTGTGTGTATTGGGGCCTGGCTCCCCAATTGTCCGCATGGTTCTCGGATGCAGTAGATCTCGACATAGGCTTACAGGAATTTCAGTCTAGGGAAACATATGGGGGAGGTCCATTCCGTAGAGCAACGGAGAGGATGCCAGTAACCAGTAGAGAATTGAGACCTAGCAATAGTAGGGCCATGGTGGGCCCCTCCCCACCTAGAAGAGTACCGTTCAGATGTTTCCAGTGCCAGAAAGAAGGACATCGAGCAGCGGACTGTACAGAACCCATTACCACGGACTCCACTCGTGAGACCACCGACGCCAGGACAAAGAATAGGGGACGCACAACGCCAACCACCAGAGCCAGGGTGGCATCAGAGATGCCTTCCAAAGATGGGGCGGCCCCAGGAGGTGCTACAGGTGGCGGTCCAAGTCTCCCGTCCGTGATGTCCAGGGAGAGCTCAGAGGAGGACGAAACACTCGATCCAATGGTGAGTGACCCTGTAAGTCCTTTCCTCATAAAGGTACGGTTAGGGAACAGGCACACCAAACGTGGGGTGGAGTCAGAGGCATTAATAGATACTGGTTGCACACGGTGCCTGATCAGAAGGTCCCTCGCGCAGGACCTGGGTATTAATATCTTTAAGATGAGAGTACCGATTCAGTTCGAACAAATGGACGGATCAGTGTTAGGGGGTGCACCGGCTAACCACATTACTGAGCCTGTTCAACTGCACATTGGGGGACATTGGGAGTTGCTCAGATTTTTTGTCATAGATCAGATATCAGAACCCATCATCCTTGGTTTGGCGTGGCTCGATAGATGGCGGCCCACTATATGGTGGGAGGGTGGGTGTAGACATATTTGCCTTGAGGCTGGACCCAGTCCTACCCGAGTCCGTGAAAGGGTGTGTAGAGGACCCAAAATTGGCCACAATCCCATCTGAATACCATGACCTGAAAAAAGTGTTTGATGAGAAAGAGTGCGATGTGTTACCACCTCACAAAGCGACGGATTGCGCTATAGAACTGATTCCAGGGGCGTGTTTGCCCAAACCAAGGATGTACGCCATGACCCCGAAAGAGCTCGAAGAATTAAGAGAGTATATCGATAAAAACCTAGCAAGAGGGTTTATCTCTACATTTTGGCAGTGAGTTAGTTACAAATCATGTACACTTTTTAATTCCTATTCAAATTTGCATTTTCTGAAATTGCCTTCAAGAGTTCCAGTACTGTACCACTTTTTGTGCTTTATTTCATTTTCTGCCTAAGTTACATTAATGCAAGTACAATTTTATTTTTCTAGTTTTCCAATTTGTTGGGTACAGTCTACCGATGTGGAAACTTGAAGTTCACTCCAGATGGAAACACTCTGATTAGTCCAGTGGGAAACAGAATTACAGTCTTTGACTTGAAAAAGTATTTATTTATTTGATTTATGTGCTGTTGTTTGTTCAGCTCAAAGCATGTATATGATCGTTTGTCTTCCAATCTTCCCACACAAAAACAAAGTTGTGAGGTTGTTTTAACTGAGAGTGTGGGACACTAGTTCAACAGCTTCCAGAGTGGTGGGTGGATTTGGACCTGGGTCTTTCAAGTGCCAGTCCAACATTTGAACCATTATATCTGGCTCTTGTACTGTGACCTCTAAGTGTATGATTAGTAAATAATCTGTTAAAAATGCTTTTGCAATCTGCCTCTGAAACTAGTGTTTGTGAAAGAGATTTATGAAATGCATTTGATAAGTTAGTACTATAGAGGATTTAGTTTTCTACTCTGCTTCAAATATATTGAATAATATTGCCTGGAAACCAAGCGCTATATTTGCTTCCTTACCTAATTCATGAATTTGGCAGAAATATATATATACACCGGTAATTAAAATTAATGTATTAATTGCTACTCTGTTGTTGCTTTTGATATGTTATTCTTCTGTTCTTTCAGTAACAAATCTGAAACTTTACCACTGGCTGCTCAATACAATATTGCATGTATGGGACTGTCTCCAGATGGAAATCTTGCTATACTTGTTGACGAAGGTAATTGTTTAAGATGTTAAGAAAGAATTTGATCAGTACAATTTACATTTACAAATGTTAATATTCTAATATTTTCACTAAAAATAATGTTTTAATCTTTTGTTTAAATATTCAATTGAACTGCAGATAAAATTCTTTGAGTTAAATTCTAATTAAAATATGAGTAACATGTAAACAAACTGTTTTTATTTCATATTTGTAAAAATATTTGAAATATTTCTTCTGTTCCTTACAGAGGGATCTGCTTTACTTATCAGTTTGATCAGTAAATCCGTTATCCATCGATTCCATTTTCAGAAACCTGTCCATAGTGTTTGTTTTTCTCCAAATGGAAAGTATGAAAAACTATATTTGAGTAGTTGATTTTACTATTTTGCTTTTTATAGAAATATTAGTAGCAATTAACAATAAAGTAAAATATGCTTCATGAAAGTACTACTAAAGAAAATAAGTTTGTTTAAAGAAAAATAGATATAATGGAAGATAAAATGATTTAATGGATCATTCTCTGTTATTTATGAGTGTGTGTACTAGTAGTAAATTATCAGAAAGTCTCTGCATCAGAAGCATAAATAATTTTAATTACACAAATTCTTATTAACTAAATTGGCTGTAGTGTGAGCTTTATTTCTATAATTTATTTTCATTTTTGTAAAACAGAAAATTTGTGATTACTAAAGATAAAGTTGCCCTGATGTACCATGCTCCAGGGAAAAGGAGAGAATTTAATGCATTTGTTCTTGACAAAACTTATTATGGTGCTTATGATGAAACAACATGCATTGACTGGACTGATGATTCCAGGTAGGTTTTTTAATAGTTTACTGAGAAAGCCAAATACCTAGTTTTAATGTCAATAACTCCTAGTTTCAGTTCATGATTTGTAATCTAAAAATATAAACTTAATGTCCCTCATTCCATTAATTTAAAGAAAGAAGCTGAAGCATTTCAGGAATATTTTCTTATCTAAACATATAGGTAGTCCTTGACTTACCATCATTTATTTAACAATACTTCAGAGTTATGACGGCCTTGGAAAAAGTATTTTACGTATTTTTGTCCTTAAAGTTACAATTGTTGCACCACTCCAAAAGTCGTGGGATTGCAATTTGGCCACTTAGCAATTGGCTCATGTTTATGTCCATTTGCAGCCTTCTGTGGTCATGTATTTGCAACCTTTCCATCTGGTTTCCGACATCAAATGGGAAACTGGATTTGCTTAATGACTATGTGATTCACTTAATGACTATAGTGATTCACTTAATGACTGTAATAAAAATGGTTATAACATTGGGACTGTTCACATAATGACTGACTTGAGGACCAAAATGCCTGTCCTTATTGTGGCCGTAAGTCAAGGAGTATAAGTTTGTTCATTCCTTCATCTGTTTTCCAAATTAAAGTTCTTACAGTATCCCAACATAAAAAGATGTACACTTTTGCCAATAATTCACTGTTTGTTTGTTTTTATATACACAAGCAGCTGGATAATGGTTAAGAGCACCATCTTGGTTGTGGAAGTCTTGGGTTCAAATCCTGTACTTTACCAATAGGGGTCCTTGGTGAAAGAGCCCTTAACATGTAACCTGCCTACCTCAAAAATATGAGAGTGATACAAATTAGGAGAGTCATGCCAGCTTGGGCATTGCTTGGATTAACAAGGTCCATGTCAAATGTTGAGGACCAGAATAATCTGTTGATATGTGGTCTACTGGGCCATACAGACCAGTACATGAGCACAGCTCAGAAAGGCATTGAAAACAACATCAGAAGCTCAAAATACCAGTTGCCCATAGATACAGCAGTTGCCCAAGACCCAGGGATCTACCAGACTAAGACATGATCCAAAGTGAAGACTATTGCAGAGAGGCCTCAGAGATAGTCCAACACTTAGTGGCAGGGTGTAAGATGCAGGCAGGAATAGCATATACTGAATGGCACAACCAAGTAGCTGACATTGTGTACAGAAACATCTGTCCAGAATATGGGCTAGAGCTAGACCTTCCTAAGTCCAGATGTGAGATCCCACAAAATCATGGAGACAAGAAAGCTAAGATACTGTGGGACTTCCAGACCTACACAGAAAAGCTGGTGCTAATCAATCAACCCAGACATCATGATAGTAGACAAGGACCAAAAGACAGCAGTGGTGATAGATGTAGCAGTGCCAAATGACAGCAACATCAGGAAGAAGGAGTATAAGAAGCTGGGGAAGTACCAGGGTCTGAAGGAAGAACTTTGCTTTAAACAAAACAGTTGCTAAGCGCATTTATTTATGTTCTCCACTCCCTTATGAAAAAGGTCATAAATGTGAGAGTGGGCGCGTTTTTCATCACCCTTGTAACTTTGAATATGAGGTTAATGAAGTTAGCTTATGTGAACTCATCAGTATTTTTTCCAGTGCATAAAACTATTGGGAGATAGCTAGCTGGCATGAGTAGTTTGTCTTATCCACAGCTAATCATCATAGACATTAGAGAATAATGATGAAGTAACTGTTTTTTCTTTTAGTTGTTTTGCAGTCGGTAGCAAAGATATGTCAACCTGGGTGTTTGGAGCTGAACGTTGGGTCAATTTGGTTTATTATGCACTAGGAGGTCATAAAGACGCAATTGTTGCCTGTTTTTTTGAAGAAAACAGTTTGGATGTATGTACCTTTCACATTTTTTAATATGTTAATGTAGTTGGTTAGTATTTATTTGATTTGGTCCCTGTGAGGTCTATATTTTTCAAGCTCTCCTATGCTTTTGTGTATGTGTGTATTTATAGTGTTAATGCATTAGTGGGTAGGGGAATACTTTAAATATGATGGAAGTTGATACAGTGTTCTGAAAAGCCACAGACAATTAGTGCTATAGATTTTGGATTTAAACAACTAATGAAGGCACATGTCCAGTTATCTATTAGGGCTGTGCAGATTCAAAAGGATGCTTTGAAGTATATAGATGAGTATACAGATCCTACAGTATACAGATCCTACATTTCTATACTATCCCTTAAATGTTTTCCCCCTGGATCACATTGATTTTGCAGAGAGCAGCCTCGGGAGAAGTTGCAATTGCTGAAGAAGTTGCAGGCAGGTGATAGATGAGCACACCCCAAGTGCTCCAACCACTTTTTGCCTTTGAATTTGAAGTGCTGTACGCCCTGATTCTCTGTCATTAAGTGGTGTGCACAAGTCCAATGTAAATATAATTATATAATAACAAGAAATGCAATCCAGATGTCATGCAGCCAAATATTTCAAGAAGTTTGTTTCTGTCTCATACCACAGATCACATGCTCATACAAAAATAGAGTATGGATTAGAAGTAGCATTTTGGAATTCCTGCACAGTTCCTTTATTTAAAGGTACTTTTTGCCAATTGATAATTATACTTTGTTATTGTAGTTATACACTGTCAGCCGTGATGGGGCTTTGTGTGTGTGGCAGTGTGATACAGAATTAAATGGTCTGATACCTAGAACTTCCAAAAGCCATTCCATTGACCAGGAAGAGTCAGCAAAAGACCTAGATGAAGAGTTGATAGAAACAAAAAGAGACAAAGAGATTCATGGAAAAACCAGTGGAAATGAAAAACAAAACAAGAAAAAAGTGAAATATTCATGTGCTGCCAAGTAAGTGAGTTTCTAATGAAAGAAACTTATAAGAAGAATTTATTGAATTTTTAACTTGTTTATTACATGGTTAACCTCTACATTGGGATGCTTTTAACATGAATGCAATCGTGGTGGAAGTGATTGCAAACAGGTTGTTAAAATTAGCCTTCTGAACTGAAGACCTAATGTATTATTTTTTATATTACTGATGAGGAGGACCCAAGAACTCTGGTTTTGTTAAGAAATATCAAAATTGTCTTTGCTGAGCTCACTTACTAACAAAGAGTAAAAGAATCTAATGTTGTTGTGCCTGTAGTCAGATTGTTGTTCTGCATGGCACATAAGAGATGAGGTTCAGCTCACTGAATTTCAAGAAGCCTGAACTAGGAAGAATTGTTAACACAGTACTGCAATCACTTCTTTTAAGTAGAAGTCTTTAAAGTATGGGCTACAGACTATATTGGTTTCAGTCAAACAATTGCTCTTGCATTACTTTACAGCCCCCACACCTCAGTATTTTGGATTTCAACTGCAAACATTACTAGCAAGGATGGCAAAGAGTGAAAAATCTATTAACTGAAGTCCAGAAAATCAGAAGGATAATAGGAGTGCAGAAGAGGGTCTCTATCCTCTGGCAGTATAACTGCATGCCATTATATTATTTATTCTCTCCAGTCATTTAGGCAAAGATACACTGGGAGTAGTAATAAAAGCTTGCTATACTGCAGGTGCTTGTGCAACTAATAGTTGAATAAAATAATCTAAAATCTTAATCAAATATGCCACCCACTAAAGTGATAGCTATGAGGAAAAAAAGACAATACAGGTAGTCCTCGAGTTACGAATGTAATGGAGACTGTCCATTTCATTTGTAACCCAAGGATTCGTGGGAGTGAATCTCATACCTTGAACAAAATCACTCCCTCCTTTCGCCCATGCATTCGCTAATCAAATGCAAGGCTTATTAAGTGCACATGAGATATTTCAGGGTGGGGAAGGCCATGGGGGGCCTACTGATGGAACAGGCCACCTGCCTAAAACCACCCAAGGGTTCCCTGATCCACTGAAATACCTCATTCTCCCCAAATTGCTTCCCCCCTCACCTGCCGTGCCAGATCACTTACCTTGTGAAGATCTAGCAAACAGTCTCCTCTCCAGCCTCGTGTGCCGCTCTGAAGTTCTGTTTGGGTCTCTGCAGGTCTCCCCTGGCCCGTTGCAGGCTGAAATGGGGACAGATTTGGGCCTCCGAGGCTCCATTTGGCCCTCCATGGGCCTCCCCTGGCCCGTTGCAGGTTAAACTGGAACCTCCGGACTCCCCTGGAAGCTCCATTTCAGCCGGCAAGGTGCTGGGTGAGGCTTCTGGATGGCCGAACAGGGCTTCTGAGGGGCAAATCTGGCACTTAGAAGCTCCATTTCGTCCACAACACACAGGACAAATGTTGCAGAGCCTCTCGATTGTTTGTAAGGGCAAACAATTGCCGTGGTGCTGCAAGATTTGTACTTTCAGGCCTTGTTTGAAAACACTAGGGGGTGCTGATCATGCAACTTTGAACGTTCGCTAAGAGAATGCTCATAAACCAGGGATTATCTATATGCACTTCCATTTAAATTTAGTAGAGATTCTCACAGCTGTAATAGACTGCTAAATTTTAAGACAGCAAATACTTGAAGCTTTTCTGCTCATTATTTTAACTTAGACTCATGATTATTGTTTAATCTTTAGTGACGTGACAAATATTAACATACTGTTAATATTATTTTCTTGTTTTTCTTGCTACCCTAGCATAAAACAGCATTTTATTACCAACCGCTACTGCTTCCTTGCCTATTTACTAAACTATTCTTTGAAAGATAATTGGATGATTTGTTCTTATATAAAAATGCCTCTGATAATTTTTGTATTCTTTATGTGTTCAGATACTTTTTTAATAAAGAAGGAGATTTTAACACCCTGACAGCTGCAGCTTATCACAAGAAAATCCATCTATTGGTCACTGGATTTGCTTCTGGAATTTTTCACCTTCATGAGCTTCCAGAATTCAATCTCATCCATTCTTTAAGGTTAATATTAATATTAAGGTTAAATATTGAGGATACATATAATATTAAAGAAATAATTCATCAGTTTTGTTTAAAGATATCTTTTATATAGTGGGAAGAGTACTTGAAATACCGTATTTTTCAGTGTATAAGATGCACTTCCCCACCCACCCATCCAAGTGGATGGAAATGTCTGTGTGCCTTCTAGAGCAAATGTTTCCGAATCCCCGCCCTTCGGCTTTTGCCTCCCAGCAAATTTAGCTGTTCCATACTGTGGGGATCGCTCCTGCCCATTGCCGCTGCCACCTATCACCACCTCTGCACACCCCATTTTTGGCCCGTTTTAGGCAGTGGGGATAGGCGGTGGCGATCCCTGCAGCTTGGAACAGCTGATAGGCGGTATTCCGGGAGGCAGATCCAACCACCGATCAGCTGCTTGTGCTAAATCAGGCTGTGCTGAAGCTGACCATGCTGTTTGCTGCAAGGAGGCAAATTGCTGGGAGGCAGAGGCAGATTTTTTTTCTTGTTTTCCTCCCCAAAAGCTAGGTGTGTCTTATAGTCCGGAGTGTCTTATAGTCCAAAAAATATGGTAATATATTCATCTTTATACACACAGAGAGAAAGACATGTTTTTGATCAACAGGTAGTTCTCAACTTATGACCACAATTGAACCCAAAATTTATGCTGCTAAGTGAGAAATTTGTTAAGTGAGTTTTGCCCCATTTTACAACTTTTCTTGCCACATTTATTAAGTGAATCCATTGCAGCTGTTAAATTATTGTAACCGTTGTTAAGTGAATCTGGTTTCCCCATTGACTTTGCTTGTCAGAAGCTTGCAAAAGGTGATCACATGACCCCAGGACACTGCAACTGTCATAAATGTGAGTCAGTTGTCAAGCATCTGAATGTAAATCACATGACCATGGGGATGCTACAATGGTCATAATTGTGAAAAACGGTCATGTCACTTTTTTTAGTGCCATTGTAACTTTGAACTATTACTAAGCGAACTGTGGTAAGTCAAGGACTACCTGTATTTAATTCTTTCTTTGTTTTGTTCAGCATTTCAGACCAAAGAATTGCATCTATTTCCATCAACAGTACTGGTGACTGGATTGCCTTTGGATGTGCAGGTTCATAACTAAGATATTCTAAGGAATTTGGGAGGGCCTATTTATGTAATAGTGTTAAGATAATCTTTTGATTTGTACATAAATACTTGTATTTGTATCCAGGATGCCATGTTCTTTAAGTGTAAAGCCGTGTACACAAAGCCAAGGAAGAATGTAAAAAGTAATAAGTGAAAGAAATTGAGGGATATAAGAAAGAAAAGAAATGGAAATGTAACTAATTTAAGTTTATACCAAAATTGTAATTCTCCATGCCATTCTGTCCTTGCAAATAATTGCTTCAAACATTCCCTTTTGTTTTTTTAAACCTTTCACTTATTTTATTACCTCTTTATCAAATACATCTTGTTCAATCTTTCTAACCCTCTTAATGAATTCCTCAATGAGGAATGATTTGCAAATAAATGAAAGAGCAGTGAAAATATTTGATTCATTCCTCATTTGTCCTCTCTATTTATCCAAGGTAGACTCTTTCTGGTACATTCAGAGATCTTCACTGATCACATTTCCTTTCTGTTGTATTGACAGGTCTGGGACAGCTCTTGGTTTGGGAATGGCAAAGTGAGTCCTATGTGCTGAAACAGCAAGGCCATTTTAACAGCATGGTATCACTTGCATATTCACCAGATGGGCAGTACTTAGTTACTGGCGGGGATGATGGAAAAGTAAGCCTGTTGAATAAAATATTGATTTTTAAAAAGTATATAGTTTAAGTATATAGTTAGTATATAGTTTAAGGAGACCAAGAAAGGATTTGTTAACAATATTAAATAGGTAATCTATTACATTAACATTCCACAATTAAAATACCTAACATCACAATATTGTTTTGGATGCAGAAATCACTTTAGAATGGATTTTTTTAAAAAAAGAAATGCATGAAATACTTGATTAGTATGAGAGGGCAGTTTAAGAACCAGTAATCACTGATGTAGTTTGATTTTGCATTGAGGAAAATGACTATTTTAAAAATATTTATGTTACAGAGATAAACTTCAAGGTTATTTTTCTCCATTATTTGTTGCATTCTTTTGTTAAATCTGTTAGAAATAGTATATGGAAATGATTCTCCATTGCCTTCTTAAAACATACTTTCTGATTTTCCAGTCAAGCCTGTATCTTGTTATCTCATCCAAGTGCTAGTCAGATTAATCTTGACAAATCACAGTTGTCAAGACCTATGAGATTAGCTTTGACAAACCAAAACAATCTTATTAAGGAAATCAAGCTGTTCTTATTGTACTAAATATTATTAAGTGTAGATAAGGATAAGTAACATAAAACAATATAGAAATAAATGTGACTCTATGACAAAAATGTATCTTCATGTTAATTGTCAGAAGTATTAAGCGTGCAGTTTCATAAATCACCATGAATGTTAAATATTATAATTTAGCATGTGCATATATTAAATTATTTTGGAATACTAAATCTTATTTGTGGTATTTAAAATTGGAATTTAAAAAAATACAATACAGAACCATTGGAAAAAAATAAAACATTTAATTCAGTCCTTTTATTGAGGGTTTAAATAGTCTAAAATTTTTAAAATTAACTTTGCTTATAAATAACATATTTTGTGAACTCAGCATTACAAAAATGCTGAGTATGCTATTATATATATTAAACTACCATTAATATATACTTTACTGCTAATTCAGCATTGGAATGATAGGGTCTAATTTTATCTTTTGGGTTACGGTTATGTTCTTATGAGTTGATGTTCCTTTTAAAAAAAATCTAGAGTGGGCTTTTTCCAATTCTAATCAACATACTTGGGGTTAGAAAGTAATATATTGTATATGTTTGTTTAATCCCGTTGGGCTAGAGAAGAGTGATTCTACTTTTTAAAAAGACAAATATTTGGTTGGAGCAGAGTTGCATGATATCTGGTTTGTTCTTTGCCTTGAGTTATATATAAGAAGGATAAAATAAAAATAAACAACAGGTGAAACTTGTGGGCATACCAGCTTTTATTTTTTCGTTGAAAATATGACTGCTTAACCTCCCTGCCAGGATAATTATTTTTTTTTTATTTTTTTTTTTTTTTATTGAAAAGTTTTACAAATTTTTTAACAAAT
>JANHFM010008144.1:216777-228809 GCA_032468115.1 Grayia smithii
ACCCCAGTTACTTAGCCTAGGGATCTCCAACCTTGGCAACTTTAAGACTTGTGGACTTCAACTCCCAGAGTTCCTCAACCAGCTAAACTAAGATAAGGCACAAGGCAGGCAGTTGCTCACCGATGAGATTGATGGCAGGCAGGCAGGCAGCTTCAGTTGCTAGCTGATGCAATTGATTGCAGGAATTGTAACAACTGAAGCAAGACGAGCCTTGCCAACGGAGGCTTGGGATTTGGTCTGAAGAGCAAAGGTAAGCAAGCTGGAGGCTGGTGGGGAAGGTGGGTGACTTAGCCAGACAAGCAAGCAGAAAAAAACAGAGTTGGAAGGGACCTTGAAGCAGGCCAGGCAGGCGGCTAGGCAGTGGGCATGGGGGGGGGGGGCATTTTTGCTACCAGTTCTCAGAACTACTTCCAGCCGTCGCTACCGGATTGCGCGATCCGGTCCGATCGCATTGCACCCCTGGTACCATTCAAACAAATAATTTGTGCTTATTCCTACTATACAGTGGCCTTTGCTAGTGTACATTTACATGTTCATCTGCTATTTCAGTATGTACTTTATCTCCCTTCTTTAGTCATGCAGGAATTAACTTAATTATCTTTGTTTTATTAATTTGTTAATACATTTATTTATTAGTTTAAATTTAATTTAATAATTTCTTTAGGCAGTTTTGTACTTTCATTTTCTGCTTGCTCATAGTTTTTTCAACACCAGAATCAATGAAGAAAATACAGAAAAATAACTTCAATGCACCTTTAGGAAACCAACACCCTATTCACTCTTCTTTATACTAACATCTGATTTTTCCTTTTCAACTCTGCATATATCATTTCACCGATCAGTCGGTTTTGTAGTTCTCCCTTTTGGACTTTTCTGGGTTTTCCATCTCAAATGGAATTGTCTCTCCAGCTTTGAACCTGCTCTCTTCCAGCAGCTTCAGTCTATACTAGGGTACTTGGTTTATCTGGCACAAAGATAAAAACAACCAATAACCTTTTCTGCTTAACAGATCTACCCCTTCTAAATATTTCCTAATTTATAGATCTAAACCTAAAAACGTGCATGAGAAATTTCCCACTGTCTATCCAATTCTTTCTATGGACTGGCAAACTGAGGAAAAATTACCTTTGAGAGAAAATGTCAACCCAATCTTTATCATAATAACTTATCTGGCCATCAAAACAACAATTCATAAGTATTTGCTGAGAAGAATAAGTCCTTACCTGCCACTTTGAGCGATATGGATTCATTATGAATGAGTTTAAACTGTCCATTTATATTTTTCTGTATTATGCACTGATAGATAAGTTCATCTGCTATCCTGATGTTTGACAACTGCAAAGAAGCACTGCCTTGTTTTGGCTCATTTAATAGAGTCCGTCGTTTGAATTCTTCACACTGGTGCGCTTCCATATTTTCATTAGGAAAATAGCCAGCTACAAAGCATGAAAACCTGTCTTTTATTTGCCATAATATTCGATTCCTATTGTAGTTTAAGGATTCTTCTTTTGGATAAGAGCATTGCAATTCGATACTGCTTCCTATTATGCCAATCACTTCTGTTTCAGCTATAAAAGAAAGAAAATACAAAAAATGCATTGCATCATATAATCTACTTTCCATTTTCACAAAGTTAAAATTGAAGTCACTGTTCCAGATTCAGCTTTGTGTTTGATTCTTTTCACTCCTGGAATTCTAATTTATTCTTCAGAAGTACATGGGGCTGCCCTTGAAGAGCATTCAGAAGCTTCAACTGTATTCAACACATGAGCTGCAGTGGCTGCTGGTGTTCTTCATGCTTGGCACTAGGTTACCTAGGACAGGGGACCCCAACCCCTGGGCTATGGCGCACTACTGGGCAGTGGCCTATTCGGAACTGGGCAATGCAAGAGACAGGCTGGCATGCACACACGCATATGGCTCAACTTGTGTGAGCGGCGGGCCAGCGTGCACACACATGTGCACAGCTCGACTTGCAGTTGAGCTGTGGGTGCATGCATGTGTGTGCCAGCCTGTTCAGCTGCATGCTAGTCTGCCTCTTGCACGGGCCAGTTCTCTCCCCCCTACCAGCCAGGCCACAAAGGTTGGGGACTGCTGATGTAGGGGACCTTCTTCTCTCATCCAATTCAGTCCAGCAGGTTGGGCATGTTACAGGTCCAATGAGCCAAGCAATGTTTGGCTGGCGGGGATAAAAGAAGTGCCTTCTCCTGCTCCTGCCCTTCAAAGATTAGAATGATCCCAGCCCTGTTGGCCTTTCATAAGGCTGTGATGATTCAGCTGCATGCCTGGGGTCCTGAGTGTAGGGCCCCAAGTATGTTAAGTGCAACAGTTTTACTTGATGATCATATATATTTATTTTATATTGTTTCATTGTTTTATGTTTTTATGATGTCCATCACCCAGAGGCATTTGTTGAGAGGGGTGGCTATAGAAATTAAATAAATAATAAAGAAAATAAAATAAAGTTCACTGGGCTCCTGTATTTAAATTTGTACTGAAACTTTATTTCTTCCTCATATTTATGTACAGATCTGGTATGCAGCTGATTATAAGGAATGGATGTGACAATGCATTTGTGTGCATTCTCTTTATTCATGTTTACAGTTCATACTGAAAAACCGACTAATTGATTTGCTTATATGGCCATCTGTCTTGCAGCAGTGAATTTGGGCAGCTAATAGTTTAAAATATCAACAGAAAACATACACAACTGAGGAAAACACAACAGCAAATTTAAAGGAAGAGTGGACTTGACTGAATTCTTAATAAAAAACCTCCCTGTTGGCCTGTCTTCTTTATCATACCTGTTCTATCAACGATCTTTCAACTGATGTAATTTCAGTTGAATCTAGTGGAAATACAATTCCATCCAATACCTGGTCAGTCCTTGTCTTAGTTCTGTCATTACCACAGCAACTAAGCTTAATATGTATATTGGGGTTCGATTATTTAAGGAAAAATCCCTGAGAATATCAGTATTTTATTGAAAAATATTTAAGAGTAAGGGAAAATAAATTTAATAGTTCAACTGCATTTAGAATAATACAGGCAACCACATAAAAAAAATCCTTGCCTTTGTATAATTTGCCCTGATGTCAAAATAGCTGTGATCATTTCCATTAACACATACAGTATTTAAAAACTTGCTTTATACTTGAATAAATCTAACATTATAATAACTTACCAGATCTCCAAACCCAAAGAAACAAGATCAAGAGTCCAAAGCTAAAATAAAATATAAAACCATACATTTCAAATTAAAAATTAGAATGTATAATTTTAAAAATTCCACAAACTATTGAGGAAACTGTATAAATTTAGCATAAGCCATATACTAAGTTAATATTAGCCAATATGGACTAAGACGTGAACCAATTGAGTTCATTATTTTCATTATTTTATCTTTTCTGTATTTATTAATCAAAATTGTATGCTGCCATAATAAATTATGATTTTGGAAGCTTATATTACTATATACATACATATTTAAACAGCCCATTCAAAAATAAAAACAGAACACTATGAGAAAGAAAAAAACACTAGTATCAAATCAGGGAAAGGCTGATAAAGTATTTGTGCTTCATGCATTACCACAAATTGCTTTTGTAAGTCTGAGAAAAGGAAAACACAAGTTCTTAATATACACAGTATTGTGCATGACATCCTTCTGAGACCACTTTCCTATTTTTATTTTAATATTTTGTCATTTCCCTATAGAGGCAGACTTCCCTAACCCTAACCCTAACCCTAACCCTAACTCTTTTGTCTGTACAATGACTGCTTCCTGAGATTTGGACTGAAATGGGACTGATGGCTTAAAGTCACCCAAAGAGGTTCCTTATGCATAATTACACCAGGTTCTTCAAGTCACAGAAAATAATTATCCATTTTTCTACTTTGGTGAGATGCCCCTTAAGAACTTTATCACATGACAAATAACTTGGTGCTGGCCAGAGTTTCTTTCAGTAGATAAGTGTTTATATAAATATGTTTAATAAATTAATTAGTTCTGGGCATTATACTTTAAGAAAGATTCAGAGAAACTGAGATTCCAAGCCAGAAACCAAAATGATCTAAGAATCATCTGGAATCCTATATTAATATAGACGGAAGAAGCTGAGCAGCTTAAGCTGGCAGAGGACAGAAGTAGGATACTAGAGTCTTATCAATGAAAAGACAAGGACAGAAAAAAGATTTGCCCTTCCTTGTTCCATATTACAGGACAGAGAATGGCTTTAATGTAATTTTAAAGACAGCTTCAGTAAAAACAGTAGGAAAAGAAGAGAAAAAGAGAAATTTGATAAATGGAATCAATTGTCCCATAAAATGTTTATATGTTCAAGTAGACACTAATCAACTTTAATTTGAATCTCTGGATTAACTACTGCTTGGACTCAGTGGATTAAATGAATGTAACCACTACATCACATGAGCTGTGTGGCTAACCACATGTCACACCAAGCCAAAACACCTCACACCAAATCAAAGCACAGTATATAAACAGAAACCAAACGATTTGGATACATCGTCGTTTCATCTTACAACGGGAAAAAACACCCTTCAAAGTTGAATTAAAACCACGTCTCAACAAATCCCTTCACGTTAGAAACAGCTACTCAGAAAATGCTAATAATGAAGAAAAAGTGCTTCATTAGCTATCATTTGCAGTCTGATCTATTTATTCAGAATTAAGACCTATGAGGCTTATTCTGGCAACTAAGAGTAACTTAATCCACCGTTCAAAATTTGCATACAAATCCTCGGTGTTGCCATTTCACTGCCCCTGAATTCGAGTTCTCGGCAGAAAATATACAACAGGCACGTCGGTTCCTGCACATTCAGCCGATTGGAAGTTCTTTGATTTGCGAGACTTCTACGCTCAGCAAATACTTTGTTGATTGTATTTATTACATTTTAATCCGACTTTGATACTTAATCGCCCCGCCGTTACTGTACGCTGGAGAGAGACCTCTTCCTCTACTCACCCTTCGCGGGGGGCCACCATGACCGGGCCGCGTCTGCGAAAGCTGGCCGAAGACAGGGCGGGGGCTCCTCAGCCACTAGCCAGCGACTCCCACGCAGCCCTTACAGCACTGGAGCAGCGCAGACCCCAAACTGCCGCCTGCATTCTCGCTCCTTTCCCTTCAGCCTCGGCACCTCAGGAAAAAAACCCAACCCGGAAGCAGCAGTTTCCTTCTGCCTGTGGCGGGGACAGACTTCTCAATTCAGGGCTTCGGCCGAGTTAGCAATCTCTTCCCTCGTTCCGGTTTCTGTGACTTGGTACAAACTAAAAACTAAACTAAAACACTTGGTGTTGTAGATTGGAAGTTCTGCTTGTAATGGGGTGGAATAAGCGTTACTGCATTCTGTTAGCTTGTTTAAACCCACTTTATAGATTTGTTTCAACTGATTTTTTTCAGCAGATTTTTTCCAATCATGGATTTCAAATTATTTGTTTTTCCCTTACTATTTTTCTGGTTAACTGATTACATCGGTTTTTCGGAGGGGAAATTTCAATTTCTAAGAATAAAGATCCCCTGTGACTTCTGGATTGAAGGCATTCTTTGCACATGTTGAATACTAGATGTAATGTCCCGTTATATTGAGTAGAAGTAGGCTTCTTGGGAAGAAAATAATTGTAATTTAAAATTTTCTATAGGAATAAGATCCTAATTTCTACATAAGAAAAGAGCAACCTGTTTACAGTTGTAAACTAGTCTGTTACTTAGCCGAGATACTATTAGGGAAGGTACAAAAAATAGTTGAACTATTCATGTTTAAAGCGACGCGGTGGTTCAGTGGCTAAGATACTCAGTTTGTCAATCAAAAGATTGGCAGTTCAGCAGTTTGAATCCCTAGTGCCATGTAATGGAGTGAGCTCCCTTACTTGTCCCAGCTTCTGCCAACCTAGCAGTTCGAAAGCCCGTAAAAAATGCAAATAGAAAAATAGGGACCACCTTTGGTGGGAAGGTAACAGTGCTCCATGCGCCATTGGTGTTTAGTCATGCCAGCCACATGACCACGGAGACGTCTTCAGATAGCGCTGGCTCTTCGACCTTGAAACGGAGATGAGCACTGCCCCCTAGAGCTAGAAACGACTAGCACGCGTGTGCGTGGGAACCTTTACCTATTCATGCTTGATTAATATAAAGTATAAGTTGATTTGAGATATTTGAAAAAGCATACTATAGCTAACATAATACTAAGTTTAGATTTAGATAAGATTGGTTCTACATTTATTATTTGTTAATACAAAATTAGTTGTTTTAACTAATAAGTAACTAATAAGTACTAATAAGTAGCTGCCCAACGCACACATAGGTGACTTCAAGTGACTTACCAAATTTTAAAAATCCACCATTAACAACATTAACCGTTAAACACCATTAAACTCATTAACAACACCCCCGCAACTCCCCCCCCCATCCCATGGTAGCAGCAACACAGTCAAATCAGCCACTTGATCGGCTCCCTTTCCACTCATGGTCCCCAGGCCCACTGACAAAACCACATATTCAGGGTCTTTTCAAAAAGCAACAGTGCAAGCCAATAGTATCTTGTGGGGGAAATGATGTTCATAAAGAAGGGACTACGATCATGAAGGCCTTTTTTCATGGTCCCATCATACCACAGTCCCTAATTGATGAGACCCATAATACGCTCTGCTGTCCTGGTGGGTTGGGTGGATGTAACAGGGGAGAAGTGTCCTTCTTTTAACTGGATTAAGTGGACTGAGACTCAGAGATATGACTATCTTCACAATTTCTCACTTGAAGTCTCAGAACCTTTTTAATCCTCCCCAATTTCCAGAACACTGAGAACAAAATAATTAGCATATCTGTTTACCAGCAATACTCCAAAGACATTGTTTCCACAGTTTATGGAGAGAGATAAGTTTAACACATCTCCCTTTTCATGGAATCTGTATCTTGCTTAATTTAGATTATAAGAAAGATGATTCATTACATTTTAACTGGATGCCAGATTGTGATTTGTTAATTTGAATTCTATTCATATATAGTAATCTCTGTAAAACTGCACATATATCTAATAATTTTTCACTTAATGTTAGAGAAGCTGAGAGGATGGAAATATGCATGGTGTCTATGTGATAAAGTATAGTCCTCGACTTACAACAGCTGTTTTAGTGACCGAAGTTACAACGGCACTGGATAAAGTGATTTATGACTATTTTTCAGTTACAACCTTTGCAGCATCCCCATGATCATGTGATTAAAATTCAGATGATTGTCAACTAGTTCATATTTATGACAGTTGCACTGTCCCGGGGTAATGTAATCATCTTTTGTGAACTTCTGACAAGCAATGGAAAGTCAGATTCACTTAACAATCAGGTTACTAACTTAACAACTTCAATTATTCACTTAACAACTATGACAAGAAATGTTGTAAAATGGGGCAAAACTCACTTAACAAATGCCTCATTTAACAACAGAAATTTTGGGCTCAGTTGTGGTCATAAGTTGAGGACTACCTGTATTGCTTTGTGAACCAAGATGTCAGCGTTCCAGAAAAACCCAACTCCAATTAAGAACTCCGAGACAAATTTCCATTTATTAGAGTAGGTATACTGGCACATCTGGGAAAACCCAAATCTGAGAGTTCCAGGTGTCCCCTCAGTAAATCGAAAACCCCAAATCCATTCCCTGAACCCATCAGTCCATCACATGGTCCAATCACCATTTGTCCCATCTCAAGACATCACTCCAACCACTACTTCTCCAGATGCAGGACTGTCATGACTTGACCATACGAATAGAAATCAATGTCTTCTTAAATAAAAAATTGCCACAAATCCTCCTTTAGCTTTGTTAAATTTCCTTCTTCGTTTTAACAAATCATTGGAATACAAAAATATTATTTTCTAAATAATCTAGAATAGTGGTTGACAAGTTCTAAAAAAGATTAGAAAAGATTTCATTAGAAACATGATATGGAAAAATCTTCCCTGTACAGTATCTCCTTTCGAAAAGTTAATGAATAAAATTACGCACAAATTAAGGCCAAGGTGTGTTCCAAGTGTAGGAAGTTAGCAGTCACCCCTCTCCTAGAAGAATAAAATGTTTTGGGTAATATTAAAAAGGCAGAAAATTATATTTCCCTGGATGAGAAATGGAGAAACATATTTTAAAGACAAAGCAGATCCCTGCAATTTCCTGCCTTCCCCGCCACCTTTGTCAATGGGCCATTAAGCCCTCGTCCAGCTCACTCACACACACCCCACCTTTGTCAATGGACCATAATCTGCAACACAATAGGACCCATCTAGTAACAGAAACTCACCACATGGCACCTGGGAAGATTACATCAGCCAGCAAGACTAGCTAAGACGCCCGCCCCCTGAGAGTCTGAAGCCAATCAGGATGCCTTTCTTGTACAGGAACAGGAAACTCTGAGGTGAGGTGCAACAGAGAGCATAAAACGAAGGCGCACCCAGATCTCAGCTTTTGTCTGCCAGGAACTCAAACCATGTGATCCTGACCACCATTAAACCATCTTTCCAAGCAGTCTCCATGTTTCCAGTGTCTTTTTCCCCACTTGGAGCTGAACCTAGAAGGAAATTTCTTCCAACACCCCCTACAGTATTTCAAGATCGTATCCCTTCTTCCTTTCTTCCATCCTCATCAGAACTTGATGAAGCTTCCTGGATGAGAAGCAAAATGTCTTCTTCTTCCTCAAGAAAAAAAAAAAACAGACCAGTTGCCTTTTGAAGAAAAATTAACCTTTGAGATCCCTTTCTACTAACTTTTTCTGACTTCTTGGTCCTAATTTTCCTTTGCAGAGGTATTTATTCCTCCTTTTATTTGTGTTTTGCTCAATTTTTAACTTCTTATTAAAATTATTTGGACAGTTCTGCATCTGCTTCTTTGGTATATAGATTTTGGATGATGAATCTTGTTTTATGCACACAGTGCGAAGAGTGGTGTAATACATACAGACAAGCTTACTGTTAATAATTTAATTTGTTAATTAACAAATTATTTAGCAGTACAAAATTAATTCAGCAAAAATACAGTGCCTGAATCTGGAGTGAAAGAGATTCTCAGAAGTGTTGCTGAGGATATATACATAAAAATTAAATTAAATTAAAGAAACGAAAATAATTTGCCATGTTGAATTAAAAAAAATAAAATAAAGGCAGGTTATAAATCAAATAAATACTATGAAACTGGAAAAAGAAGCATTTTAGGAGAATTGCACATGAAAAATACATATTTCCCTCCTCTTCCCCCCCCTTTTTTAATTTTACAATTTTGCAACACGTATAAGCTGATACTATGCTGTTGTCAAACAAACTACATGGTAGGCTCATTAATAGTTACTCTGAGAACCTATTCATTGTAGTTGTTTTTGTACTAGTATAGAAACCAGGAGATTGTGAATTTTATTCCTGCTTTAGCATGAAAAAACAAAACAAAACAGGTAGGTGACTTTGGGCCAGTCATTCACTCTCAGCCCAACTCACTTCATGGGGTTGTTGTTTCAGGGAAAATAGGAGAGGAATATGTTCACTACCTTTAATAAAAGAAGGATGAAAATCTAATAAATGCACACATTGATGAGTTTTTTCCGTATTCTGAAAATAGATAATTTTATTTAAGCAAGTAAAATATTAAAGGCTAATATGTATGTTTAGTATGTTTCATACTAAAACATATGAAGAACGGTTTCAGGAATTGGGTATGGCTAGTCTAGAGAAAAGAAGGACTAGGGGTGACATGATAGCAGTATTCCAGTATCTGAGGGACTGCTACAAAGAAGAGGAGTCATCCTATTTTCCAAAGCACCTGAAATCAGGACAAGAAGCAATGGGTGGAAACTAATCAAGAAGAGATCCAACCTGGAAATAAGGAGAAATTTTCTGACAGTGAGAACATGTAACCAGTGGAACAGCTTGCCTTCAGGAGTTGTGAATGCTCCAATACTGGAGGTTTTTAAGAAGAACCTGGACAATCACCTATCTTAAATGATATAGGGCAGTGTTGGCAAACCTTTTCGGCACTGAGTGCCAAAATAGAAGCGCATGTGCCGGAAAGTGGAAGAGCAGCAGCCCAGGTCATATGGATGAACCGGGTGGCTGCTCTTCCAGTTTCTGGCATTTGCATGCATACTGGCCACCTTGTCTTCCAGTTTTTGGCACACATGCACGGTCGAAGACCAGCTGGCTGGTGTGCATGCGTGTGCTGGAAACTGGAAGAGCAGTTGCCCGGCACACTGGAACCCGGAAGAGCAACAGGCGACAGCTCGGGTGCCTGGAGAGATGGCTCTGTGTGCCACTTCCGGCACCCGTGCCACAGGTTCGTCATCACGGGTATAGGGTCTCCTGCTTGAGCAGCAGGTTGGACTAGAAGATCTCCAAGGTCCCTTCTAGCTCTGATTAATTATTCATCTGCTTATTATATTTCAGGCATATTATCAGTTTCAGGATTTCATTTGTTTTAATCAAACTTCTTTTCTAAAATAAATGCTAAATACCCCAGCCCTTGATCATTACTGCATAATCAAAGGAAAAATATCTTCAGTCTCATTTTCCCCTGTTGAATTATTCTCTTTATAATTTTGATCTTCCTTAGCCTATTTTTCCTTTCTGCCTTTGAGAGGCTTTCAAAATTTGCCCCTGATGCTTCAGTAAAACGACCCACTTGCCAAGGGCATTCATATCAGCTTCTCAATCTCCTTAAGAGTTTTGCTAAAGAAGCAAAGCAGAGAACATACAAAACAGAACGCCCATTCTTTTTATGCTTTGATTTGTCACAAATAATAAAGAAAATTTTAATATAATGATTCTTCAAAGGCTAATTTAAAAATAAAAAGAAAAGGCTTTAAAGAAGAACCCAAATTATCTAAAAAATCAAGAAGTTGCTTAAAGTGCTCCTTCCAGCTTTTGTTCTAAGTGGTTCACTTAGAAAAAAAGTGAGAAAGAAAGAGATGGAGTAGCAGATGTTGTAATACTACTAGTTGTATAGTAATCAATGAGGAAAATTCACCCCCAGGGTGTTTTCTCCAAAATAAGACCCGGTCTTATATTTGTGGGGGCTCTAAAATAAGCATTAGGGCTTATTTTTAAGGAAACACAAAATCAGGGTGATCAGCCCGGCTGGGCGTCCAATCCTTCCCCCCCCCCACAGCCTGCACACAAAAGGTGATGAGCAATGGGGGGGGCAACATTGTCTGACAGCAGCTGCAGCCTTGGTCGATGCACTCTGGGGCTGCACAGCCAGGTATCCAAGAAGCAGAGGGAGGCAGATGCAGGGGGAGTCACACAATTGGATGTACTGTTCAGGCCATGGGAAAGCTGAGAGTCGGTGGGCTTGAGTGGGCAGGTGGCCACAGGAGGCTCGTCTTCATGTCTCTCAGCTTGCCTGCAGCCTGCGCAGCACATCAGGATTGCCTGCCTTCCGACCTGCCCCTGTGCCGCTGTCTCTGTCTGCTTCTGGTGCCACCATTTGAAGACAAGCCTCACATGGCCACCTGCCTGCTCTGGCCCACCAACTGCTTGAGTGGGGGGGGGGGGGTTGGACTAGATGACCTATAAGGTCCCTTCCAACTTTGTTAATCTGTTAGAGTTAAAAAAAAAACTCTTGCCTTTGGTGCATCCAGCTCACCTGCCTTCCCCTTCATGCTTCTGCTTCCATCTGCTGCTGGTGCTGCCATATGAAGACCAGTTTCCCGCAGCTGCCCACCCGTTCTGGCCCACCGACTCTTGGCTTTCTTGTGGCCCACATGGCATATCCAGATCAAATGCTTCCCCCTCCTTCTGTCTCC
The DNA here is from genome assembly GCA_032468115.1 of Grayia smithii. Taxonomy (NCBI): domain Eukaryota; kingdom Metazoa; phylum Chordata; class Lepidosauria; order Squamata; family Grayiidae; genus Grayia; species Grayia smithii. Next base: position 228,565 of record JANHFM010008144.1, read on the forward strand.
ACCTTCTGCTTGGATAGATAATCAACTCACTTGCTCTGCACAGGTTGCAGCTGCTGCTGGACATTGTTAGCCCCATGCCCTCACCGCCTCTGATGATAAAATTTACTCATTTTGGAGTAGGGCTTATATTAGGAGCACACTAAAAAAATCAGGCTAGATCTTATTTTATTATTTATTTATTTATTTATTTATTTATTTATTTATTTATTATTAAAATTTATATGCCGCCCTTCTCCTGAAGGACT
>JANHFM010008145.1:9896-22590 GCA_032468115.1 Grayia smithii
TATGTAATCTCATCTTGTTTTTGTTCCACACTTATATTTTCTATCGCATGTCTAGGTATTGCCCAAATAGGTATTTTATAATTTAACTTATATTGATATTTTTTCCATACTCTCAACAGGGCATTCCTTAATATATGACTTTTAAAAACATTGTCCACCTTTTTATCATACAATAGATATGCATGCCATCCATATAACAAATCATATCCCTCCATATTCAATATTCTTTTTTCTGTTAAGTTAAACCAGTCACTAATTGTAGATAAAGCAGCTGCATCATAATATAATCTCAAATTGGGCATTTTAAGACCCCCTCTTTCGCATACATCTTGCATTATCTTAAGCTTTACTCTTGGTCTTTTCCCTATCCAAATAAATTTATTAATACCTTTCTGCCATTCATTCAAGTTTGCATCTTTCTTTAGTATTGGTATCATTTGGAACAGAAATAAAAATCTTGGTAGGACATTCATTTTCACAGCTGCAATTCTTCCTAACAAAGATAATTGCAATTTTTTCCAACTTTCCATCTCTTTCTGTACCTTTTGCCATAACAATTCATAATTATTTTTATATAATTTCCCATTTGAAGCTCTAATGTATACCCCCAAGATTTAGAGTTGCTTCTATTGTCATACTCCCTGAGACCCATAGTTCAGTCAGGAAAGCTTGAGTTAGTTGATCGATTGATTATGTGCGTCAAACTCTTGTCCCCTCTTAGCAAGCACATAGATAGATTTTCTCCATGATGCTTTTCCCCCAATCTGTTCTTTTAGATCTTCCAAAGGTGCCCCCATCACCGCTATGATAGAGTCCACCCATCTTGCTACTGGTCATCTACTTCTCTTTCCTTCCATGTTCCCCAGCTTCCCCATGATCCATCAGGTGTTTCCTTGGCTGGCAGTGCTCTTCTCAGGAGTCTTCTCCAAAGCCAAAGTTGAAAAGCATCAATTTTCTTCCTAGCCTGCTTCTTCAAAGTCCGATTTTCAGTTTCATAGAGTGTCACGGGGAACACCATGGCTTGTCCATTTCTGATCTTTGTAGATATAGAGACATGGTGGCATTAAAATATCTTTTCCAAGACTATCATGGTTGCTCTGCTGAGTACTCTCCTGCAGTTTGACTGTTTCTTGGTTTAGTGTTGACTGTTGATCTTAAAAGGCAGAAGTTCTCCACCACTTCAGCATCTTCATTGCCAATTCTAAGGCTGATGGTTACATCTGTCATCTTATTATATTCAATTTTAGTCCCATTTTTCACTGTGCTGTTTGACATTTGGAACTAGGGCTTGCAAAACCTTTGCATTCTTGACTCTAAGGAGTAGTATCAACATGGCATAGTTCATTGGTGTTTCTTACTCCACATCTGGAGTCCTTGGGCTGTGTGTGTCCCATAGTTGGTGGGATGTGAGCAACAGTATATTGGCTTGCGAAGAAGTGTCTAGATTATATACCCCGGTTTACATAGAACAGTGTTAGCTGGAATAAAACTGGACTTTTCTTGTGTTTTTGTTACATTAGCCAAAATAAATCACAGCAGACTTTGTGGTCAAGGCTGGTAATTTCAGTTTCTCAATCTTATTCAAAAGTATTATGTAAAACCCTTGATTGACCACTGTTACTGGGTGGTGGTGGAAGTCCCTGTCCAGAGGCCTACTTGACAAGTGTGTCATATGTAAAGTTGCAATTTTGAATGTAAGATGATTTTGACAAGTCATTCAGTCCAGCTCTCCAATGGGCAACATTTTCTCAGGATTGGCTGGTGGTTAGTAACCAGCTTGTTTGGGTTCTGTGGACTCATTAAGGGTAGTATCTAGCCATGTTGCCTTTGGTTTGCCTCTTTTATTGCCGTTAGTTTTTCCAAGCCTCAAGCTCTGACTCTTTAAATCCTCTTTAAAAACCTGATAGCAAAGACAAGCTTCCACATGCAATTCCTTATTAAACCCTCTTCTGCACTCCATCCCAGCATTTGGGGGGGCAGGACTTCATAAACCATGTGAGTTTTTGCCTATGAGGGAATCTTCATGCTCCATTTCTCAATAATCTGTTTAATTTTTTCTGGGTATAACAACTGGCTGACCAGTCTATAGCTACCTAATTCTTCCTTTTAGAAATGGGATCTATGCAATGGAATTTATGTGTGTGTACACATATACATACACACACACAGATGATAAGCCCATACATACCCAAAGAGTACTTCAGTCAGCTTTGATTAGGGAGCGTAATGAAACAGCAAAACTTGTGTTTGGACAGGTCCTTCTGGAGAAGCCATCCAGATCCACCACCAGACCCGTCAGAACATGGCCGAAATGCAGGGCAGTGGGCAGCGGGACTGGACTCACTCCTCAGCTGAGCTGTTGGAACTTGCTTATCACGAGGCGGCTGGCAGGTAAGGACATTTAGCGAGTGGACCCTGGACTCACTGGGTGCCCTGCCATACAGGATCACCTGTTACACTGATAGAATATTTATAATTTGCAGTTGAACCGTGGGGTCCTTTCAACTCTCTGAGCTTGGCTATTTACCAAGGGTGTGTCAAACTCGTGCCGATATGTTGCTACATTACATATCACAACGTTTTCCCATTCACTAAAATGGGGTGGGCGTGGCCAGCACGTGACACATCCAACCCGCAGGCTGCAAGTGTTGTGTCTCCGGCCCCCGAGCAGGCCCTACCCTTGGAGGAGGAATCCAAGAATGAAGAAGAGGAACTAGCAAGGCCTCCTTCTCTGTCAGCAGCCCAGCTGTTGGCTGTTGTCAGCCAAGCTGGGGGTGAGCCAGAATAGCAGGTGGAGAGTGATAACAGCGGAGAGGAATCATGGCTAGATCCGAGGGAGAGACAGAGGGCTAGACGTTTGCAACAGCGTAGGAGGAGGAGGGGCTGGGAGTAATTGAGTAAATGATTGGGCCACATCCCACAAGGTATAAAAAGGGGTGTGGCTGCACCAGGAACCTTGTGATGAACAATTGCTCAAACCCAGACTGCCAAGTTCTAATTATAAAGACTGTTTTGAAAAGATTAACCTTTGTAGATTTACATTTGTGGATTTGTTTGCTTTACTGAAAGGGGGAACAGAACACGTGGCTTCTCCACAGACACATAACTGGGTTGCCGCCTTCAGGCCCCCGGCCGTGATCTGGTTAGCTCAGTGATAGTTGTCTACTCGGGAGACATATGAGCTCCACTGTTCCAGGTGGGTAATGTTGAACTTGTTGAGTCTTCCCAGTTTAGCAATTTTGAGAAGGCCCCTGTGATGCTGGTTAATGCCTGTCCTGCTGCGGGTGGAACTAAACTGCACTTAGGAGTCCTGGGAATGGATTCCTCAGGTGCGTCTGTGCCTCCAGTGTGTCTTACTGGCAGGCAGGTTGGGTATCGTGGTCCCACCAAGGCTTTTTACTTGGTCTGACACCTAGTGATTTCAGCGTGCCTCCAATGTGACTTACTGGCAGGCGGGGGTGAGGACTAATCCTGCCGGGGCTTCGTTACCCAGCCTATCAGCCAGTGATTTCAGTCTCTTGGTTAGCAGCAGCTCCCTCTCCTGCAGCATTCCATCTTCATTGCCACTATTGTGTAGTGAGCTTTAGTAGGCAAGAACCAGACCAGCATATCTGCAACAGCATTTATTGACCCTAAAAATGAAACTGAGGAATCCTGGCAATAACCTGTGATTTATACTCTAGGCCCACAGTGCCTTAACCAATCATAAACTAGAAAAAACCCACCCATGTATAATTGTTCTGAACTTCCTTCCAACAGTTAAGGTCATGTAAAGGTTAGTTTCACTTTAGACCAGATTAATAGTTTGGGTCATTTAAAAGTTAATCTCCTTTAGCACAACTATATAAATTTATTACATAACAGGCAGCAAAGTCAGCTGTTTGTTGGCAGGAGAAAAAAAAACCTTGTTGTTCAGCATGCCATCTTCAGGGGATCCTAGATTAACTAGTTTCCTATCTAAGAAAGTAGTGGTTTGATGTCAGATTCCTTTAGCCTCCAAATTAAGTGATCTTCCCTTCTCCTTGTAGAAGGGGTAACGATAAAAAGGTCTAGAGATAGTAAGGTGATTTGTGAACTGCATTTTGAAGAGATCTTCAGATAATTTGTAGAATTCTCATATATATTATTGCCTGCCTTAGAAAGTGTAAATAATATTTTTTTTGTAGGGCAATTGATAGTAATAGAAAAAAAATCTGTTGAGTAAGATTACATCTAATGGTAGTTTTGCTGTAATGCACTGCTTTTGTGTGTATAACTCTGAGCAATTAATTTTGGTCAACCTTTCCTTCATATCCACCACAATTTTGTATTACACTATATTATCTTGTTTCAGTGAATCTGCAGATGCCTTAAAAGAGTCTTTGTAATGAGCAAGAGTTTCAATTAGCAGTCTTGTAAGAAATCTGATGATCACGCCCGTGGTGGGTTGCTCCCGGTTCTGTCCGGTTTGCGTGATCCGGTAGTGGTGACGTTATGATGTCACCAAACCGGTTCTCCGTGGCCTGGACCTGGACCCACCTGTGCGCCCAAACTTATTTTTTTAGGCTAAAACCCACAAAAATAGCGCTCTGAGCATGCGCAGAGCACTTGTTTCGAGATTTTTCCTGAAAAAAAGGTATTGCACGCGCATGTGCAGGAAGAGAACCGGTAGTAAAGGTAAGTAGAACCCCCCCTGGATCACAGCCAACGTTTTCTCCACTTGCCTCATCTTCTGCCTCTAATTTTCATTCCCTCTTTCCCTACTTCTACTTTTTTTTTTTTTTTTTAATTCCATTTATACCCCGCCCTTCTCCGGAGACTCAGGGCGGCTTACAACTTTTTTGAGCACAACTTAATGTGCTCAGCAAATCCCTTTAGAGATTTAGAGAGTCATCCAATCCTTTGTAGCAACATTGATTTATATGCCTGGGTGGTCATTGCCAAGTGGTTGTAATGGAAGGAGAGATCCATTACAGTTATGAATGGACTTCCTTGAAAATAATTTTGAATTTTTAGAATACAGTCAAAACTTTATGAATTATGGTCATTATTCTTTTTAGAAGGTGGATGATCTTTGTTTTGAAACTCATATTGTAGGTAGTTGTTCAGACAGTAGATAGAAGGGAAAAAAGATGAAATATCATAATGGCATTGTGTTTCTTTGGCATTTGGGGAGTTTTGATTTTATTAGGGCTATTAGCTTTTGTTGTGTTTTCATCCATTATTATTGTAAACCACGTGGAGTTTTGGGAACTGGTTAGTACTGAAATATATGAAATGAGAATATTTGTTTGCTGTGTTGCTCTTCATTCAATTTGATGATACTGTGGAATGTTTTGTGTGCAAGACTGAAAAGTTATTACAGTTAACAATATCAACAATAAGCACAACAACAAAAGCAGAATTTTAACAAGCTATCAATTGCAATAAATTTACTTCATATACTATTTATGGACTGAAGATAAAAGGGAGAGAGGATTGGAAAAAAATCCACAACTCCAGCAGGGGGCAGTAGGCTTCCATACTCTGAAAAGATTTTATTGTAGGAGTCATAAATTATTTTGTACCCTCAGTTTAGTCTTAAGCTTCGAAACATCATAAAATTCATGCTTTTTATCTTCTCTACAGAAGACTGTTTGTCTGTTTTAACCCTAAATGTACAAGTTCATTTAGCTATTTCCATTTAAGCAGGTAATAAATAAAACTCTTTGAAATTCCACAGTCCTCATGTGGACTTTAGTTTACATCCCAATACAGTATTCTAAAGGAATTCCATTTTTTCTATTTCAGAAATATGGAGTAATTAAGCTTTTCTATAGAGAAGCAATTATCTAATAAATGACCTGAACGGTGCTGGATTAAAATGAAAAGATACTCTCTGTCTAGTTGGTAGCCTAACAATAATTTGTAAGGACAAAGAGAGATTTTGAATAGCTAATAAAGACTAATCATTTTTGAAACCATGGAAGCATTTAATAATAACATAGTCCAGATCTTAATAGTTTTTAGCAGCCACAGCCATATTTAAACTGCTATGACTGAAAGATTTCCAGACTGCCAGTCTATTAGTTTCTAAAACCTGTTCAATGAATATTTATATGAAATTTGAATACTTTTTCCTTGTCTTTCTCTTTTTGATATATATCCATAATACTATAATTATCAACATGTTTATATTAATGTGAATTGAGAGAACTTTTGGAGAACATTGTCCAATCTTTGTGCATTCAGCTGCCTTCACACTGCCAAGAGATAAATATCCTTTGAGGCAGATTGCACTTCCATGACAATAGGATTTGTTTATTTGATTATTTATTCATTCATTACAATTTTCAGAATGCCAATTCCTTGATAGGAGCTTCTGGCAAGCTTTCATACAAAAGAAAAGAAATAATACCTATAAAATGTGAATTTTAAAACTTTGAGTCTTTTAACTTGTAAATTTTAACTTTCTTTTTAATTTTGTTTTAAACTGTACATTTAATCAGGGAGAAGCTGCACAAATCTGTAGAACAAAGTGATCTAGAATAATTAATAAGTAAAGTCACATAAAGCATAAGAGGCAAGAAAGCTACCCTTTCTAAGATGGAAATTGAATCGAAATAAGGATTTTTTTTTTTTAAAAGAGCACAGGGACAAGTACAGCACATGTAAACTGAATACAATACAAATAATTGTATTGATCAAATGAAAAATACATGAAGTATGGCCTCTCATACAGTGTTTATATTAACAAAATAATTATTGAGTACATACAACATTTGTGTATTATGCCATCATATGATAGTTTTACCCAGAACATATTAAAATTGTGTCTGGGTTAATCCAGCATAATTTTAATTTTGAGTAAACCTCCATGATTGAGTTTGTGGAAGCAATCAAATTTAAATAGTAATACTAAAACTAAATATTGAAGCTAGTATACCATGAAGATTTGCTGAATGCTGGAGAAGGCAAACTGGCCTACAAGAGAGAACAAAAAAAGAAGAAAAAAGAGGCATGGTAAGACAAAGTATTGCATTGCCAGTACATTAAAAAAATAGCAAGCAAAGCAGATTAGAACAAGCCCTGGCAATGAAGAAAGAGACAGAGGGGCTAATTCTGGCTGCACAAAACAAAGCCTTAAGAACAAGTGCATATGAAGCCAGAATTGAGAAGATGGCAACAGACAGCAAATGCTGCCTCTGCAAAGAAGATGAAGAAGCAGAGACTACCTAGTTAACTCCAGCAAGAAGATCGCACAGACTGACTGTAAGAACAGCATAAGAAAATAGCAGCAATGGTGCTTTGGAACCTCTGCAAGAAACACCATTGGCCCGCAAGCGAGAACTGGTGGGACCACAAAATAGAGAGAGTAAGAGAAAATGAAGAATCTAAACTGTTCTTCAACTTCTCTTTCTCTCTTATATGCTCTCTTATATACCTTGGGGGAAAAATCACTTGTGACAGAGAGGATTCAAACTGTTCCTGCTTCAGTGATCTTGATTATTTTGTCAGTGATAAGAACTGTGAGGAAAGCACCAATCCTGTCTAGGTAGAATCCTGAAGAAAGAGTGTGGAGACTCATGCTTCTAATGTTTAAGATCAAGATTACTACTACCAGTCGGGAAACAGCCTTCTGCAATCTGCCTGTTCCTCACTTTACTTTTTGATTTTATTTTCTGGTTCAGTCTCAATCCATATAAGAATATGGAGTCTATCACCCTTGAGAATCATTCTCAGCAGCCTCAACTAGTAAGGAGATGGAGGGTTTTTGTCTTGAAATATATTGTATGAAAAAAAACCCAACTGGTTTCCAAACCTGGATTCAGATTCTCTTCTATAATTTACATATTTATTCATATTGCTTGCTTTAATATAAATGTTCTGATCCCAGAAAGCCAATGTAAAGCAATTTCCCATGTGTTCATCTATCTGTAAATATGTTCCAATGAACAAGAAGATAACAAATAATAAATATTCTAATTAATTATGGGAATATACTGTTAAAACAACATTCACACTTTTAGAATATAGCTCCAAGAAAATAAATTTGCAATTGAGAATAAACAATAAAGAATCAATTTAATAAAATAATTGTTAATTTAGTAACACCAACTTTTCTTTACCAAATTAATTTCATTTAATTTCTAATGTTGCCCTAGGAAATACATTATATGAATGTTAATTTGTCAGATTTTTTTAAATAACAGTCTATTTTTAATTTAGCATAAGCAGAATGTATCTTATCAAAGTCTTGTATTATCATTAAACTTAAAATTAGAAAAGTATATGTGTATTTTTAAATGAATATTCTAGGAAAGAAATATCAGGGTTCATTGCCCAATTACTCTAATTTACTATGGACTCCAATTCTTCAATTTATTTAAAGCTCTCTAATTTTCAATCAGTTCCTTTCTGCTTTATACCTAAGCTTACTATTCCCCCTCCCTCATCCCAATTAAGGTAGCATATTAATGTAGAAACGATTGAGCCATGAAAGGTTATGGAAATGCCATCTTATCTTGGATAATATTTTTTGCTATTCTGAAGTTACTTGTTATGTTTCATATCTTTGTGTGTGTACTTGATGATACCTATGTGTTCACTGTCTGTGGGACAAAATGTCACCTTTGTTTTCCTAACAGCTCCATATATTTATTGTATGCGAGTCACTTTTGCTAATTATTAACCCTAAATTAGCAATTTACACGTGCATAGAACAAAATAATCAGATCCCCAAGTGTAATGATCACAGTAATGCTTCCAAAAAAGTGGCAATGGAGCCTGATTATTTTGTTTTAATTATGGGGTCTGATAATTTACATACCTTATTTATTTAAATACATTTATTTGGCCACCTATCTTACAAATATAATTCCTGACAACTAACGAAGATTAAAAAAACGTAATATAATTACCATGTGTATATATAATAATACAAACAACTAGTTCTCAAACAACTAAAGACCAGTAGTGTGTGCCTAATTACTCTCTTGGCTGGGAGAATATAGTGGGGTGCTAGATTTTTCATCTCATATGCACAGATTGAAAGTATATCTATTTGTACTTTTCCAATGTAGAAAAACTTACATAATATGGACCTGGATCTGTGCTACGCTACTCTTTACCAAGCACATCCGCAAAGACTCTGACATACTCAGATGAGGATGTCCTTAACCTTGGCTCAATGACAATCTTATGGTCAGAACAAAATATGTTGTGTTAAGATAGAAAAGGCAATAAGAGACATTTGCATTTTTGGCAGCTTTGGCATAGACCAATCAATGCTTACTATCCTCTATCAGACTTGCTGGAGTGTTGTCTGCTGTCTTGAAGGAACTTCTGGCAGCAGAACCAATGTATATTTATATAATATCTCCTATGCTTCTGTATTTAAACCATATAGCTGTAGCAAATAAACCTATTGCATCGCCCATACAATAGCCATACTAAGTATGGTTATGGCTCCAAATCCTAAAATAAACTCTTGGCTCAGCTGACCACTGCTGCCAAGACAACCCAGATACAATAAATCATAAACCTCTAACTGCAAAAGAAACCAGGTGATAGAAAGTTAGGCAAAAATGGACATATTCACTAGTCCTCTGTTACATAAGAAAGAAAAAGAAACTATGCTTTTTCCTCTGCATCTATTTTTTATTATGAGAAGAAAGCCAATGAAATATAAGTTTTGTTTTCAAAGACTGCTAATGAATTTTATAATTAGTTTATTTCTTTGGATTTCAGATGAGAAATATGAAATTTAAATATCAAAGCCAATCAGACAAAAATGCAACTATTGTTCCACACAATGCTGAAAGCAAGTTAAATGCTGCAAAGGTTCTATGGCTGGCCAATTTAAAACAGTAACAGTAATGTTTCATATTCAATGTCCCAACGTAACCTTTTAGATCTCATATTCAAAATTAGGCATGTTGGATCTCTGTAAAAACCCAGAATCCAGTAGGTAACCATTGGCAACTTTTGGAGCCTGTTTTCCTTCCTATCTGATGCTTCCCTCCATTCCTTGTTCTGTTCATTGAAAAATAATTTGCCTTGTGCTTTCTTTTAAGATGTAGTTTTGGCTGAAAGGGAAAAAGCAATTAAATGGATAATGATTTGTCAATAAGAGTGGCTATGTTAAGAATCTAAAACTATGGTATATTCTACATTATTAATAATAAAAGAGTGATACTTATACAAAAGTGTAAGAGGGGAAGCAAACAGGTAACAAACTATTAAACGATTTAGTACCAGTTTTGTCTATGATCTTTCATTCTGATTATTCTTATTTAATCTGCTTTCAGACTGGTTTTCTTTGGCCTCCCATGATTTCTGAGCAAAAGCAATGGCAGTTTCTTCCTCCAGTGCGGTAAATTCTGTTGCTCTTTTATTTTTCCAGTATAGACTAAATGATGCTCATTTTATAGTTCTTAAATCCCTCCCTGCTTTTTTTATGAGGACAAGGAGGTATGTTTGTTCCCCCATAGTTCATTCTGGATCACTTGAAAGGACATTATCTCGAGATGGATTGAGATGGCTCAGTGAGTTTTTGGAGCCTATTGTATCTTGGATATACTTTATCATGTTGTAAAGCTGCTATGGATAAAAAACATTTCTTTCGTGTTTGTTAAAGCCATATTGCATTGATACATTTGAAGTTCATTGCACTTTGAAGGCTGCTTTTTTCATTCATTATCTATTCATTATTCATTCATTATTAAGTCTCTTAGCAGCTTTATTTCCTAAGCTTTTTTTCCCTTTTGCTGTCTTATATCTTATTAACAAAAATACTCCATTTGCTTTTGTATCTTATATTTGTGTTCTTTGGAACCTAGGTTATGAGTCTAGTTGCACCACAATTACTGACTCCATAAAGTAGTCAATTCATGCAAGCAAATCTTGTAGATAGAAGGCAGCATAAATACAAGAAGTATTATTGTGATGCTAGCAAGAATAATTTCTGGTATTCTTTGATTAAACTGTGATTGACAATTCTTCTCTTCACAGTGCACTTATTTCAGATGGATACATTTTTCTCTAAATATTTTGCCTTGAAGTCATATTTACTTTAGGGCAAGTTAACGTTGCCCTAAATGTTATTAACATTGTTGATAGGAGTGAGAGATACAGTTCATGGCTGCAATACTGAGTCCTGCAGAGATCAGTATTCTCCTTTTTAATATCAACATCAGGGCTGTCAAGCTCCTGGCCATGTCCACGCCCAGCTTAGTGAAGGGGAAAAAAGTCCCAATACATTATGTGACGCCGCCATGATGTTGTGAGTTTGACACCCCTGATCTACAGGAAGTCATTGGTTGAGATAATCTACCACCACAGGATGAGGTACCATTAGTATGCTGATGATACTGAACTTTAAATCTCCATCCCATGACCAAAGGATGCTGTCGCTATCCTCTCATGGTGTCTGAAGGTGATGGGGATCTGTATAGAGGACAACAGACTGTTGATGAACCCTGGTAAGACCAAGTGGATTAGGGTGTATGGAACTTCAGGAGCTGGGATTTTAATATCTTTATATGGAGTTGCACCAACCTATATAGAAGGTTTGTGTAACTTGGGAGTTCTTCTAGGCTCACAGCTGCTGCTTGAAGAGCAGGTGGCAGACATGGCTAGGAGAGTCATGCAACTTTGTGTTGTATACCAGTTATGCTTCTTCATGGATTGGGAGTCCCATGGTCATCTCATCCTAGACTACTGTTAATATATATGCTATAAATGGGGCTACTCTTGAAGAGAATTCAGAAGCTTCAGCTGGTGCAGAATGCAGCTACTCAGGCAGTTCTTGAGGATGGCACATGTTACATCACTGTTTCATGAGCTGCATTGGTTGCTGGTTTGTTTCAGGTCCAATTCAAAGTGTTAGTTATCACCTTTAAAGCCCTTAATAGCATAGGTTCATGGTATCTGAAGAGCCATCTCAACCCAATGGGAGTAGCCTGCCCTATCTGTGCTGGCAGAAAGGGCATGCTACAGATCCCATTGGTCAAGGAATTCCAGCTACCAGAGCAGAGCCTTTCTTGCTGTGGCTCTTTCTCTTTGGAACATTGTGCCTCCTGGGGTGAGATTTGTACCCATCCTTTTGATCTTCTGAAGATCTGACTCTTCCAATTGGGCTGGGGCCTCAATGGGGACACATCATTCTGGAGGTGGTTAATAGACTAGATAATAGACTAGACCCCACTTCTCACCCATGTGCATCCTGCTCCCTTGCTCCTCATCTTTGCCAAGTTTAAGCCAATTTAATGTTATTATTTATTTGAAGGTTTTTATGGTTTTTAATTATTGCCTAGAGTTGCTTCCAGGTCAGGTGGGCAGCATATAAGATGAATGAATGAATGAATGAATCAATGAATCAATGAATGAATGAATGAATCAATCAATGAAATAGCATTTTGCTGAACTGATGAGTAGAGAAAATGAAGCAGAATCAGATTCAGATTACTATACTAATTTAAATTAGAGTTGTTAAATGTCCGGTTGGTATATTTGCCATAAGTGAATAGCAAATTGCATATATAATTTTAACTTTATACTGGGAATTTAAAATCATTTGCACTTTTTATTTCAGAATTTTAAAATGCTACTAAAAGATAAAGAAAGTCTACTTTGCCATGTAGTAGAGCAGTGTTTCTCAACCTTGGCCACTGGAAGATGTGTGGACTTCAACTCCCAGAATTCTAAAATCTAAAAACCAAAATTCTGGGGAATT
>JANHFM010008146.1:0-21112 GCA_032468115.1 Grayia smithii
AGCAAGCAGAAAAAAACAAAACAGAGTTAGAAGGGACCTTGAAGCAGGGCATGCAGGCAAGCAGCCATGCTGTAGGCATTGGGGCGGGGGGCGCGGGCAGCCATTTTTACTACTGGTTCTCCAAACTATTTCCAGCCATTGCTACCGGATCGCCCGACCAGGTGCGATCCGGTAGCATTGCACTCCTGAATCAGAGCCATAGGATTGACATAATGACATAATGTTTAAAAGTAGGTCCTATAGAAACTTAGGATTCACTGAGAAATTGATGAAGTTCTATGAAAGTCTAAAGGAAAAACAAGAAAAGTCTATCACTAGAGCTGTTTTTTAATTAACAGGTTCCATAGCCTGAAAAAGTTTGAAAACACCTGCACCAGTGTGGATAATTACTCTTCTGGACCCTCATCCCTCCAAAAAGCACTTCCTGTCTTATCTCTATCCCCTTTCTCTTGCTTGGTTTTTTCCTGTCTCAGTCTTCCCACTTAGTTTTTTTTCCACTGGCCCAATCCCCACCATTTTCTTTAGAAGTCTGTATTTTGCTAGAGAAAATAACAAGGGAAGGAAGCATATCTATCTCATTAAACAGGATGGCTACTAAATCATGGACACTAGTAATACGTCAGAGGTGGGTTTCAACAGGTTCTGACCAATTCTGGAGAACCGGTAGTGGAAATTTTGAGTAGTTCAGAGAACAGGTAGTAAAAATTCTGACTGGCCCCACCCCATCTACTTTCTGCCTCCCAAGTCCCAGCTGATCGGGAGGAAATGGGGATTTTACAGTATCCTTCCCCTGAACTGGGGCGAGAATGGAGATTTTATAGTATCCTTCCCCTGGAGTGAGGTGGGAATAGAGATTTTACAGTATCCTTCCCCTGCCATGCCCACCAAGCCACTCCCACCAAGCCACACCCACCAAGCCATGCCACGCCCATCAAGCCACACCCACAGAACCAGTAGTAAAAAATTTTGAAACCCACCACTGTAATAGGTGATAAATTCTATAGGTGGATTAAAAAGAGTTCTTTTAAAAGAAATAGGAATGTGACTCCTTTCAATCTGGCTTCTCAGTGTGATGTCTTCCATATATACTGGAATTAGAACTCTCGGCAACCAGCCTGACTAACAGTTATATTAGCTGAGGATTTGGGGAAATGTAGACCTAACAGAACTGGAAGGTTTTTAATGTTGGGGAAAGTCTGAGATAAATATTCAGGCAAACAAAGATTCCTGAAGATTCAGTCAGTCATTTTATTACAGTCTTAGACTTATACAATTTTGATGCTCTCGTAGTCATTGCCTAAAGTTTTAGTCTAAACAATCTATGTAGATTTTAAAAACTCTACTATTCAAAAATTGGTTGTGAAGCATCTGATTTAGAAATTCTCTCACCTAAATGATATGTAAGGCTGCAATGTCTGAAATTAATTTTATTGTTACTGATTAAGTTCCAGTTTTCAAAAACATTTCCTGTTACTTTTAGACTGCCATTTGAGTATTTAGCACAAATGGATCCCTTAGAACGTTTATTACTCAATTACAAGTAAAGTAATTTCTCTCAAATATACTCAGAGGGACAGATACCAAGAAAGAGGCTACAGATCTTGACAGTCAGGATGGAAGTAGATTCTCTGTGATCAAAGCATGGATAAAGTCAAGAAGTTGGGGATTGGTTCAAGAATGAAATCTACTACATTGGAGTACTAAAAAACAAATAAACCCCTAAGCAACAGCTATTGATTTAACGTTTCTTCTTGGTTAAGGAAAAAATAATCAGATCATTTTCTCCTGGCAATTGGCACGCCAAGGTTTCATCTGTCTATGTTTCCTATGGAAATACATTTCTTTTCCCATAGTCTCTTAAATGCACCTTTGACTTCCTTATTCCGAAGGCTGTAAATCATGGGGTACATCATAGGTGTCACATTGGTGTAGATCAACGAGACTAATTTATCTCCATTCAGGGAGTAGCTGGCCTTTGGACGGATGTAGATGAAGATGGCGCAGCCATAGTGGAGGACGGCCACAATCAAGTGAGCAGCACAGGTGGAGAAGGCCTTTTTCCGGCCCTCAGCACACTTGATCATAAGGATGGAACGGGTAATAAAGACATAGGAAGTCAGAATGAGCAAGAACGGAACAAGTAAAATCATTGTGCAGACAAGGAACACAGCCACTTCTTTGTCATGTGTGTCATTACATGCCAGGAACAGCACTGGCGGGATGTCACAGAAGAAATGGTTAATATTATGTGAACTACAAAAAGGAAGACTGAAAATCAAAGCAGTGAGTCCCAGTGAGATTGTGAATCCACTGATACAAGCTATCACCAAAAGTTGTTTGCAGAGATTCTTGTTCATGATGACAGTGTAGCGCAATGGGTTGCATATGGCCAAGTATCTATCATAGGCCATCAAAGCCAATAGAAAGCATTCAGAGCCCCCAAAAGCAATGAAGAAATACATCTGTGCTGCACAGGCAGTCAAGGATACACTTCTGCTGTTGTCCAAGAAGTTGGCAAGCATTTGAGGCACAATGACCAGAATGTAACAGACCTCAAGGAAAGACAGATTGCGCAAGAAGAAATACATGGGGATGTGGAGGGTAGGATCGAGTAAAGTTAGGATCACAATGGCCAGGTGTCCTGAGAGCGTGATGAGGTGCATTAGAAGGAACAAAGCGAAAAGCACAAACTGTAAATTTCCAGTGGTACTAAATCCAAGGATCACAAAATTATCATCCATGCTACTATTCTGTCTGTGCATCTCCATCCTACATCTTGTAGTTGGAAGCTGATATTCTTAGGATGCTCCTTCACATTCTTCTCAGTTTCTACTAATAAGCATGTTTTCTTAGCAGCAATACAAATTCTTTCCCACTGGGAATCCTTTCCCACTTCCCTATGTATTCTGAAGAGTTATTCTCCTAGTCTTCTCTTAACCCAAACCTTAGTTTTGGGTGATCAGCCATGATTGGCTAAATATTGTCACCTAGAGGGCCATAAGAAAATACACAATTGATATTAGTAAAAATAAAAATGATGTAAACATGTCTGCCATCAAGAATGTTCATATTTGTTTCCCAGGATCAGAGGGATTTATAACCTGTTTGTCGCTTACCTTTTCCATTGTCTTTACATGGTGTCTATAGGGCTTTTTAAGAATGTTAAAAGTTGTTTTGCTTGTTGTGCGTTTTAAATAGGCCTATATGTATGAAGTGATTGTTCCAAAATTATAGAAATTCAGCTATCTCACAAACATAATTGTATTTTTCTTTTATTCTAGTTGGTGCTGAGCCTAGGATTTCAACTTATAATTTTAAATTTTTTACTGTTTGGTAGGTTTTGAAGGATTATCAATAGAGGTTCCATAGAAAGCTTCAAATATTCAGGGCCTGATTAAAGGACCATATGCAACTTTCTCATGCATTATACAAATAATTTGAGTCAGGATTGAGATCTTCATTGGGTAAGAGCTAAGGTGGTGCAGTGGTTAGAGTACAGTACTGCAGGCTACTTCAGCTAACTGCTAGTTTGGCAGATTGAATCTCACCAGGCTCAAAGTTGACTCAGCCTTCCATCCTTCCAAGGTGGGTAAAATGAGGACCCAGATTGTTGGGGGCAATATGCTGACTCTGTAAACTGCTTAGGGAGGGCTGTAAAGCATTATGAAGCACTATATAAATCTAAGTGCTATTACTATTTGGTCTGAAAAAAGTTGTGTTGAAAAATATTGTTCACTTCTCATTTATTTCATCGGTCATAATTTTAAAAAATGCTTATTGACTCTTAAATCAATATCATACATGCTATCCCTTATTATTCACTAAAAGATTTATTCAAGTAGAAACCTTAATCATGGGGAAAGCATTACTTGTATTATCAATAAATTGCCTAATGGCACAGATCAAGCAAGCACTTCTGTTGTAGGTGAGGAAAAAGGCCCATTTGTTTATCAGTACTCAGGCTGGTAACTAAGAAAGAAAAACCTCTGAGCAATTATGTTAATACTCTGTAGGACTAAATCTGGTAATTGCTTGTACAAACTATCCAGGAACTGCATGCATTAACCCTAAATTCCATGGAGGGAAACAAGAGAATTTGAATCTGATAAACTTTATAGCCTTCAATGAAATATGACTTGTACTATGATCCAACTATCACAGATGCTTGCTATGCAGATTGCATTTCACTAGTACTGAATATGGGTTCCTAATATAGCATTATTCAAAATCCCTAGGCAGGAACAATGGGGAAATTAAGATTATCTGAGAGACCATTACAACTTTAAGAAATACTACCCCACACCAAGCTGGTTATGAGTCTCTGCTAAAATTAAAACTCTAGGGATTATTGGGACCACTGCTTCTATACCAACCTCCTGCTAGCCCTTATCAGAGCTCCTTGAGCCTCTATCGGAGTTAATGTTGATGTTCCCCAAATTAATAGTAGTACAAAATGTTAATGTTTTTTTCTGGGCATGGAAGCTCACGATTACCCTGACAACCATGGATCTGATAGAAGTTGTTATGGGATCAAGTTACAGAAGTGGTGAGTAGTTATTGTAGTAGCTTTTATTTATCTAGAACTGGAGACATCAGCAGCATTTCTTGCAAATCATTCCATGTTTACATTAAATTTTCTATAACGATTTCCTGCTATTGGACCAGTCTGTACCAGGAACTCAATGGACTTTTGGGGTTTCAAAAGGAACTTTGGGGTTATTTCTGAGGCTCTGATGTTCATTACTGAACATCACTGATATTCATCTAAGGCAGGGGTCAGCAACCCGTGGCTCTGGAGCCACAGGTGGCTCTTTCGTCCCTCTGCTGTGGCTCCCTGTCACTGGTTGGCACTACAATTTTGAGAGGAGCTTCCTGTTGGCGGGGGAAGCATGGCGTGCCAGGAGAAGACTCTATGGCAGGGGGCGGGTTTTCTGGTCGGCTCCACAATTGATAGGGCTTTTGGTTAGGATACGTAAAGGAAAAAGGACACTGCACTCTATGACTCTATGATGGGGGAATTGGACTTCCGATCGGCTCCAGAATTGAATGGGGGGCTTCCGGTTAGGACGTTTGTGGCTCTTTGAGGGTTTAAGATCAGACCCCTGATCTAAGGTATTCATCATTGTTTGAAGGGGATAGTCATATCCTTGGACTGAATTGCACCTTTGCAGCCTCTCTGTGTCCTTAGATAGCTGAAAGCTGCTTGATCTCTGAGGAGCAAAAGTAAAGGCAGAAGAGGAACCTGGAACACTGCTGGAGGAACACAAGGAGTGAATCTAATCAACACAGGTTAAGATCCTTTCTTAAGAATTAACTTGTGACCGTAAGAGCAGCAAAAAATAATTCTTCCCCTCCCATTATATATGGCGACAGACCTCCAGTGGCCTTGTTCAGGTTAACCCAATCCTCCCTGGGAAAGAGGAGAACTCTGTGAAATGCTTCCTTGACTGAAGAAAGTTTACTTCCAGCTTTCAAAGAGGCTGTGGTCCAATCCTTCTCAAGAAATCTTCCCTAGTTCTAACAATACTGCATATTTTCATTTTGTCTCTACCCTTCTTTTCTTGGAGAAAGTTTGTTCATAAGATGAAGCATCATAAGGTTCTGAAGGAAATGTATTGTCTAAATCCCTTCCAGTCAAGCTTTACACTGGGATAATTACAATTTGTCCATTGTGGCCCTTCTTGAACTCTTGGTGCTTTTGTTACCATTGATACTCTGGCTTTGAGGTTTAATAGTGGGAAGTACAGCGTTGAGTTGGTTCTCTTCCTTCCTCCACAATCATTTCCAGTTAGTGTTGAAAGGGGAGAAAAAATCTAATCCAAGGCCCTTGCTTTATGGGATATCCCACCTAGGGTTCTAGTCTTACTCTGGTCTTATTTAACTTTCTACATGAGACTGATGGGCAAGGTCATTACAGAATACCCAATTATATATCTCCACACTAGCCCAACCAAGAAATGCCATCAAGATTCTTTCTTGTGTCTGGAGTTATAGGGTCTGGATAGGGAAAAACAGGTGGCTCAATCTAGCAAAACAGAATGGTTATGGGTTTTGGGTTCCTTGACTCTGGAAACTCTCCACTTTTGGTCCTTGAAGAGGTCATATTCCCCTAAACATAACTGATACACCCTTTGGTAATCCTTTTGGACTCTCAGATCCTGCTGGAAAAAGTGGCAGACAAGGGCACAAGAATCTATCTTGTGCATCAATTGTATCTCAATCAGGAGGACCTCACCCTAATACACATCTAAATTGCTGCAATACACACTATATGGGGCTGTCCCTGAAGCTTTTGAAAATTACCCAGAAATGGAAAGCGATTCAGAATATAGTGGAGTTAAAATTTATGCACTCATGTAAAACCATTATTTCACAAGTTGCACTGGTTCCCTACCATATAAGCTTCTGGGTGTAATTCAAGGTTTGTGACTTGTATGTCTCCAACTATCTGTGCTTATCCCACAAGAATCAGAATACTGGGCATGCTTCAAGTCTGTCCCATGAAACATCATCATCTATGGAGCATCATTCTCCCTGAGGTTTGGCTGGCCCAAATACTTCTATCCTTTCCCAAGGTCCTAAAGACTCTCAAATGAGCTATGGGTGGACTGGCCTGAGTTCTTCCTGTCATAATAATTATTTACATTATGCTATTTTCCTGTTGTTTCAAATTCCAAATGCATATTCAGTTTAAAAACACTCCTTCTGCTTTCATAAAGTCATCAGCCACTTTTTTATAGCTTTCTTCTCCTCTAAAGTTACCTGACTGGAGAAGGAGCAAATGGAAGGCTGCCTTACAAGATAATTTGTAAATCATATAAACAATTATTTTGTTTTGAAATTATGGTGAATACCCAGGAAAAACATTTGTACTGTATCATCTGGGTCAATTGTTAAGCTGAAAATGTAAATTATAATTTATAAACATACTTTACAATTATAATTTCAGGTAAGGGATAAAAGGGCAATCTATGCACAGAAAAAAAATCAAAGCATTTTTGTTTAGAAAATAAAATGACTAATGGGTTTACAAAATAATGTAAAAAACTATGTGGGCATTTCTAAAATCGTGTAACGAAATTGACTGAGATAAGTCTAAGGACAGATAAAATGCTTTCAAGAAATAAGTAGTGCTTTCCAAAAACCAGGTACGCTAATAATCACGGACTTAAAGGATTCTAAAAAAAAAGCTAAAAAAATTCATGAAAATGGGAAGGATTTCCAGGAAGGCAACTGAGGTGGTTTTTTTGGTTGTTTGTTCAAGTAGGAAAACCTTTTCCTAGAAAAACAGCAGAGGGCTGTATGACTACATTTTCTGTATTAAACATCTTAGGCCTGTGTTCCATGCTGACCAAAATGACAAATCGCCTTTTCTGCATCCGATGTAAATAGAAAGGCTACCAACTTTTATCGTAAGATTGTATTTACAAGGGTCTATAATCATTTGGTGCGAAATGCCCATGTTCCAAAGTTTTGGGTGTCCAAAATAATAAAAAAAAATATTGACTGGCCATATCTAAGTCAAAGCAATTTTGTTTTTTGCTTTTTAATTCACTTTATATTATGCCCCTAAACAGCAACTCTCCTTATTTTCTTAGACTATTATATCTTTGAAAAAGAGATTTTAATATTGCAACCTTACAAGTCTCTGCATTCCAGCTCCTTATATCATAGATAACAGACATTACTATAGCTCTGAATGTTGTTCTCTTCTAGAACAAAGTATCCTAATTATCAGTAGCTTAATTCCTTTCCCCCTTTGTTGTGGCTCTCCAAAAGATGTCATGCAGTTTCCTGCCAAGATTCCTGCATTTGACACCAGTGGGGTCAGGAAGCCCCCACCCGACGCAATTTCAGATCTCTCTTCTAAGATATACAGGATCCTGCCTTTTATTTAATCCGTCCTGGTTGCAAATTCTGTCTTATTCCATTCCTCTTCGCCATCCCAATACTACAATTTCTTAGGAACTCAATGCCTGCAAAAAATAGACCAGGATCAAAAATGTTCCCTGATCTCATTTCCTTGACTATCAAAGCAAATCAAACATCCTCCCTTCTCCCCCTCCCCGCCCATTCACACAGACCCCACCTCTTCCCTTCTCTGGATTTAGACGCATCAGGTTCCCTAACGCAGGACTTTGATCCTTAACCGTTCACGATTCAGCCCAGGATCGCCCTCTTTCAGGCCCAGACTTTGCCCCTTCGCTTCCTCCCTTTGCCCCTGCCTGTCTTGAAACCCAGACTGCGCCCAAATCCAAAGCTTCCAGAGCTTCAGGCTTTTCTCCCTAATCGGTGGGGAGGACAAACTGGCGGGTCTCCCCATTCCCTTTCCCCCCCTCTCTGCCCCGGTTCTCCGATCCCCTCCTAAACCCCCCCGACCGCCTGTTTCGGGGACACCCCCCCCCCCACCGGACCGCCGACGCTTCCCCATCCCCTTCGTCCACCCCAAGCGCTCGCCGCCGCGCTCAAAAAGCTCCCTGGTTCCCATCGCCGTAAGGCAGGAACGGCTATTACCCGGGAGGATCTGCAAGTGGTTTCCCATGTTGTTATCCTGTTCTCCGCCTCCTTCATCTGCGGCCATCGCTGTTTACCCGGAGAGGAGTCTGGGAAGGCGCCGCCGGCGGAGGTGGAGGCGGAGGAGGACGAGGAGCCCCCTGGGAGAATTGCTCAGCGGCTCCCGCTGCTG
Source organism: Grayia smithii (assembly GCA_032468115.1). Lineage (NCBI taxonomy): Eukaryota > Metazoa > Chordata > Lepidosauria > Squamata > Grayiidae > Grayia > Grayia smithii. The sequence goes on from JANHFM010008146.1 coordinate 8,687, forward strand.
CCCCCAGCGGCTTGTCTCGCCCGAGATCTTCCCGAGAAGGTGCATCTTCCCAAGAATGGAAAGAAGCAGCTGCGTCTGAGGCAGAAGGCGCGCCGGAGGTTTGGCCGCTCCATTTCCGCATGTCTTTCTTTGGACTGGAAAAGGGAGCAGCCGAGGAGGTTCTTCCCTCTTGCCAGTCAATGGGCGCAGCCTCCTAAAACCCTGCAAACAGCCGCTCGTGGATTGCTTTCTCACGGGCGCTGCAGCCCCTGAAAATGGAAACCAAGCAGATGCTTCTCTAGTTTTCTACCTGGGGGGGTGGGAGGAGGAGGTTTTTTTAGCCCCTCCCACTTTGTAATCAGAAATATTGGGGTAAGAAAAGGTGAAAAGTGTCAGGGCTTCAAAAAAGTTTGACTGGTCCTGCTGATGATTAATTGATTGATTGATATACACTTACTTATTTATTTATTTTGTCAAGTGTATATAAGATAACAAATAAAAGTATAAACATAGTTAGAATACATGAAAAGAGTAAGAGTAAAAACGAATAGTAGGACAGGGATGGTAGGCACGCAGGTGCTCTTATGCATGCCCCTTACGCACATCCATGCCCGCCCAGTCCCCCAAGGTCAACCACAGCCCTGATGCAGCCCTCAATGAAATTGAGTTTGACACCCCTGGTCAAAAGCCATCAAATCAATCAGAGCTGAGGGTGAATTTGAACCTCCCCAGGCTTTCATAATATTATTCTGGTTCCTAATTGTTTCCTAAGTCTCCAGTTCTTAGAAAAAAAATCAAAGCAGTTTCAATGGAAAAATAAAAATATGAATATAGCAATAGCACTTAGACTTATATAGCACTTTCTAAGTGGTTTACAGAATCAGCATAATATTAGAGCATATTTCCCCCAACAATCTGAGTCGTCATTTTACTGACCTGGGAAGGATAGAAGGATGAGTCAACCTTGAGCCAGTCAGGATTGAACTCCTGATAGCGGGCAATGCTGTATTCTAACCACTGCGCCACTACAGCCATCACGAAATATGAAGAAATAGAAACCAACCTACCAGAACCAATTATTCTGTTCTTTTAAAAAAAAATATGGATGGCTTCATTTAAAGAACATTGCTTTTTTTTTTTTTTAGAAAAAAATATTTTGCATAGCCCGATTTTAACAGATTGCCATCAATGGCTATCTTTATCCTTTCTCCCTGTAAAGCTATCACCTCACATTCATTTATCAGCTATTTGATTCCTGCTGCTGGATGGTAGCTTAAACTGGATTTGAATAGCCAACTCTGTTTATGATGAAAAAGGATAACAATTTTATGTTTCTCTGAAAACATCAAGCCAAGATATAATCACAGTGAAAAGAAAAAGTCAGTTGAGAATCTATTCTGAAAGGCATGAAAAATGAAATATTGGCATCATAAGCAATGTATCTTTTCAATGCAGCGTTCAGTCCTGATTCCACATCAAGGTTATTATAGAAACACACCAAAAATATTAAAGGGAAACTAAAATGATAAATGTTAGTACAATCTTTCCTAAATAGAAAGATGAATCTCTGCAGAGGTCAGATTCCTTAAACAGAGCGGAGTGGGAAAGCCAGTTTAAGAGTGTTGATATAAATGCAGAGAGAGAGAGAGATTAGGATTAGGCAGGCTTTTACCATTTTCATAAATGTATTATAAAAATGACTTAAACAAATTAAGGTGGGATATATTCATGACAAAGCTAGTTTCTCTTCTGAGAATGAATCCAACCCTTATTGACAGTACTTAGAAATACTGCAAGAGCATATTTTGCAAATTCTATTTAGGCAGACAGTGGAAATGTCAGATTAATTCAAAGTGAAGTATCCCAGTTTCCATTCCTGAGAATCCTGGGTTCTTAGAAGGGTCAATTAGAGACCATAAACACACACATATAAGCTCTCCACGCAATTGGGAACTTTCCTCCCCAACTCACCACTTTAATTGATTAAATGTAGTATATTGTGTGACTCAGCTGTAAACTGTTAAAACATCATGAAGGTATCTTGACATTTAGAATGCTTGGATTTTTCCCACAGTGAATTCAGGAACAGTCATGGGTGGAAATGGTTTTCTTTAAAAGTTCATTTCAATACAGTATAAGAGCATACCACAATCGACCAGAAACAAATAATGAAGAATGGAAAGAATAAGTTGAGTACTCTGGTTGGTGAAGAATCTAAAATGTTTCTTTCAGTTCCAGAGAAAAATAAATAAAATGGAAAAATTTGACTGGCAATTTTATATTACCACTGTTGTTTTTATTATCTATTTGTATATTGTATCCAGATCCTATCCTGCTTTTAGTTTGTAGTGGGGTTTAAGTAATTATGTGAGAATCACCCAGAATAATTTGGAGTCATGCAATGTCAAATTCAAACAAATAAATAAGTAGTTCCAAAATGCCATAAATTACACTGCAGTAATCAGGATTGTTGGACTCCAACACCCATCTATTTAGCCAGCAAGTTGAATGACTCTATTCCAGCCACTTAAGGAAGGAGACAATTTCCCTATCTTATAAACAAAACTATCATTTCCTGATTGAGGAAAAGAGAAATGACTCCCAAGTACCAGTAAAAAAAAAAAAAAAGCATGTATTTGGCTCATATATTTTGGAAAATATTCCTTTTTCAGGAGCATTTCTAGAATGTCGGTGAACTAATTGTCAGGAGTTCTGCACATAAAAAAGGGAGTCCATTGAGCCAGCACTGTTTGAAGACATTTCCATGGTCATGTGACCAGCATGACATCACAGAATGCTGTTACCTTCCCATAGTAATGGTACCTATTTATCTACTCACATTTGCATGCTTTCAAACTGCTGGGTTGGCAGGAGATATGAGCTCCCATCCTTGCCCCAGCTCCTGTTCTGCACATAGAGCCAACCAAATACATTTTTATTATATTTTCAAAAACACTTGATTAGTATTCCTCTAGCTTTTCTTCATTTACTTCAGTGCCTGCTGTCTGTCTTCATTTTTTAATCTAGCTACAGCAGCAACTTGTATGAATTAAAAAGCCTGCTTTGACAATTAGTCTCTAAAGAACTGCTGATTAGAACAATGGCTCTCATCCATTGGTAAGCCATTTATGAAATTTGAGAATGAAATTTGCTGGAACAGAGTGAAAAATGAGTCAGAATGGTAATTGCACAAGTTTATCAATATTTACAGTAAATTTATGTAAACTTCTAAGGACACGATAAAATAACACACATGGAATTGTGCTGTAAATTTAAAATGCAATCAGTCTGTTTTACAGCAAAGAACTGGTGATGTTGATCCATCATGAAAAGGGTTTCCCTAAGACATTCTGTGTGATTTGAATAAACATGCTCTCTCCTCTCAAATTTGCATCTGTGTGTGTGTGTTTGTGTGTGTTCATTCTCCAACAGAAATAGGACCTCATAAGCAATAATATAGTGAGTTACGTTTTATGTCTATATACTACTCAAACTCACCTGTTTGTGTGTTTGTAACCTTCAGTTGGACAAAATGGTGCATCATAGAGCAACCATTCTTTAATCAACGTACTTCAAATCGGCAGTCTTAAAAGAATGCATCCAAAATCCAGGACCCATTATTTCTGTGGGACTGAAACTTCACAAAGTTGTGGCTGCTTCCGCAACACTACCTTGATCAACCATGGTCATGTGATCATAATTTCCAGCGCTCCCGGCCAGTTTTCACAAGGAAACTCAATGGGGAAGCTGAAAGGAAGTTGGAAGTCACTCCCACTCCCAATAATTTTTTTTGTCTGCCCATAGCCATTCTCTTTTGCTGTTTCGATGAGGAAATATCTCTGAAATGATAACCCAATACATCACAGGTTGTATTGAATGATTTTTTTATGCTAATAACTGCACATCATAAACTTAGAACTGGGATATACGAAGAGCGTTTACATTAAATGTACAGTATCAAATCCTCATATAAGGCTACATGTAAATTTTAAGAAATGTAAATTAGTACATTTCTTAAAATTGAATGACCTAGTATGTGATGGTGGTGATGATGAAGAACTATAATGTTGATAATGATGATATGAAGAATGAAAAACCTGATTTTTTTCTGTTTAAGGGTATGCGATGAGTATGATTCTTAACAATGCTGTAACATTTTGTCATTTCTTCTGGGTTTCAGTTTTCCTGTACCTGTTCATCAGGATGATGGTACAGACAAGTTCAATATTCCTATATATTCTTGGGCTCACTGTGCTGTAATTATTAAGGGAGGACAAAAACAGCAATAAAATATTTTTCTTTGTTTCTAATTTATTAGCTTTACAGTGTATGATAGTTAATATTAAGAGATATTAAGATAATTTAATCAAATTAGGGAAAAAACAGTCTATGTAGCAGGACATGTATATTTCACAAATGTAATTATTCTATAAAAGAGAAGTGGGAACCATTAAAAAGAAAAAGTTGCAACTTTCAAACAATTTATTTTTCATTAGCCAATATTATTGTACATTTAGAGATTCCTGCTAAGGTACATGCACTTTTAGCAAAAGGGATACTTTTTCCATTTATATGCTTCATGCTGTGAAGGTTTAATTCATTTTATTTTATTTTTCATTTACGTGCTTCATTATTTTAGAATTAAATCATGATTTAAAGCAAAAATGTAGTAAAACTACACAATGAATTAGGTAGCCGTGATCCTGGAGTGGAGACAGACAACACAAATCAAACAATTGTCTTTCTTTAAAATGTGGACAGAATAATGTATAAGGATGAAGTGTGCAGATATAATAAACACTATTGTTCAACAGAACATGTTGATGATACTGAGAGAATATTTGTAGCTCAGGGTTGAACTATGGAGTTAGTACTCTCTTAACTGTATTTTATTTTATTTTATTTTATTTTATTGCAGACACTTCATTGCTAAGCTAGGTAACATCATCAGTACACATGCTGATGTGATCAAACAGGATAGAGTTCTTATACTCTGAATTCGGGGGACCATAGCAAGGTGATCACCAATATCTTATCAAAGATATTTTGGAGTAAGTGTCCCACAGTGAGCTACAATATTTTCTTTATATTTTTTATGTAATATAAAACAATCCAAACATAGATAATTTGTAACCTTGTAACTTGCTTTGTTTGGGGCTATTCTTCAAGTGTTTGGTCAAGAGCTCAATGATTACTGTAGTTTGTGCATTTCAATGAAGTATAATTTGCTACATCTATCTTGAATCACTTTCAGCCTTTTTCTCACAACAACTTGATCTAGTTGACCTGGTTCACCAGGCAAGGGGAAGGCAAGGATGTACATCTGGTGGGACCATGAAAAAGGCCCTTCTTGGCGATGCTCCCTTTCTATGGAACAGCATTCCTCTCAGATATGTTTGGCCTCCATCTTGTTACTTTTCAGAAAGTGCAAAAAGATGTGGTTTTCTCATGGCCCTGGGGACCACGAATGAAGATGGAGCCAATCAAGTGGTTGACTTAATTGTTTTACCACAACCATACGGGTGGTGGGGGTATGGGGTTCCATATTGTGGATTTCTAATATTATAAGCCTCTTGGTGTCATCTCTGGGAAGTTGAGCAGCCATGTAAGTTTGTTTAATAAATAAAATCAAATAAATAGTCAGCTGGTTCAGAAGGACAATATCTTGTGTTACATGCCCCTGCCATTTTCACAGGCTTATGGTGCCAAACTGGGCCCTTTTCTCCTTCATGAACCCATTTGGAAATACCTGTGAGGATCACAGGGTAGGGATAAGATTTTACAAAGTATTTAGAACCCAGCAACAGCATATCCATGGAAGAAAAGCTGCAGGAACAAGTTGGGTGACTCTGGAAAGTGGGTCACCAAGTTACTGTTGATTCCAGCGTGTTGTGAGCAATGAGGCACCAAGTTTGTTTGAGTATTGGTGCACCAAGTATTCAAATGAAGTGGGATATGCAGTATGTTTTGTTTGTTTTAATCCTGCTCCCTGTCGCCTTTGTTTGTGTGTCTCTATGCATAATGTCTTGCCTGTATACCCGGCATCTCTATCTCTCAACTTCTCTCATTCCCAGAACTAGGTCTTTCTTTCTCTTTCTTTCTTTCTCTCTCTCTCTCTCTCTCTCTCTCTCTATTTCCTTCCTTCCTTCCTTCCTTCCTTCCTTCCTTCCTTCCTTCCTTCCTTCCTTCCTTCCTGACCTCCATGTGGTGAAAAGCAAGGGGAAGGAGAATTGAAAGCCATATCCCTACAACATTGTGAAAGGCTTTTGTGACTGTATAAATAAGGAGCTGTCTTGAGGTCTGTTTGTGCCTTTAAATCTTCCAGTTTGAAGATGGCATTAGACATACCTCTTGCTTCTCTCCTGATTAAAGCATTTTCAAACTCCCATATTATATAATCTATCTATGAATAAAGATTTTGATCACTGAATAATTACATTTTCTAATACATATTATCTTGTTTTTAACCAGATATTGGCATAGCAGCTAGACCAAGGGTCTGCAACCTTAAACACTCAGAGAGCCATTTGGAGCCATTTCCCACAGAAAAGAAAACACCGGGAGGCACAAAACCCTTCCCATGCTTGACTATTTCTTGAGGGGCCACAAAACTAGCATATAGAGTTGAATTAAACATTATGTTTTCTTCTGAAACTTTTCTTTCCTTGGATTTATCCATGGTTGGCCTACCAGGGGTTGAAAAGCTCAATAAACTGTGTACTGGTACGTGTCTCACATTGGCAGTTGTGACACCTATTTTGAGCAACAGGGAGCTGCAGCAGAAGGATGAAAGAGCCACGTGTGGCTCCAGAGCCGCAGGTTGCTGACCCCTGAGCTAGACCCATATGCTGGTTTAATTCCACCTGAATTTTTATTGGCTGAGCCAGGAAATATGGCAAAAGATACTTCTACTAACTTTTAAAAAAGATCCTGGCTAGAATACAAGTCTTGAAGCTAATCCAACACAATGTGGCTATGCTTAGGAATGATTTATAAAAGATGCAAGAAAAAAGTGTCTAGATATGAAGATTGATTAAAAGCCCATGAGACCATAAGTCAAGCCAGTCATAATATTTTGAATAAACAAATTACTTAGAATCACAACTGAGAAAGAAAAGAGTATGTGTGATTGATATTGAAAATCCTCTTAATCAATCAAACCTCACTGCATTTACGGAGTATCTTTTTAGAAAGCTCCTCCCTTTTGGAATAGACTATCCACTTGAAATTGAACAACCATCGAACATCCTTAAATAGGGCAAAAAAATGGAATTAGTTCCAACATCATTATGGTGCAGATGAGATTTTGCATATATTTCACCAGGAATCAATAAAATTTCTTTTCAAGTGGGGTTCGAACCAAACAAAGGTATCCATTTATAGAAGGGAATATTTGTAGTTTAGGGTTGGACTGGTGCAATCCTCGATGCTCTGTGAGCTGCATTGTTTTCTTGCAGACATTTCATTACCCAACTAGGGGATAACTAGTGGGATAATGAAACAACTGCAAGAAAGCAACCCAGCTCAGAGAGCACTAAGGATTCCACATATCAATTTATCCTGATCTCACCAAGGAAGCCTAAGATAAAAGAAGATGATTTAGAAAAGACTCTCACTAAAACAGTACAACTACAATATTTTATGCCCTTCCCATCAATATTCTGCATTAATCATCAAGATCAGATTCACAGATTTAATAACCCCGTGAATGCAGAGGCCTTTACCTTAGAGCTGAAATTGGATGATGGATAAGTTTGATTGTGTTTCATTTCAGAGCAATTTTTAAAAGTGGGAGCAGGGTAGAGAAAAGTCTCACTGTAAAGATACTCATTTCTTTTCCTTGTTCTGTTACCAACTCTACGATAATGAGTCTGGGCATACTGCCAATTTAAGTCCTTATCTGAATTTAAATACTTGGTTTGAAACTGTTCCGTATATTTATGTACAGTTTATGCTATACAGTATATGCTATCTCACTGAGAAGTCATGTGGTTCTTTCTCCTTCCTTGTTTTCTTTTAGGATTCTTTGCAGTTTTTATAACAAGGTCACTTTGTTATTTTGATTTATTATACATACCCACGTCTTTCTTTTAAGTATAGATTCAATATATAATGCAACCCCATTTGAATATTCATTTGAATTGCTCTGATGTTTGTATATCTATAAGCAGTATTAGAAAATTTGATAAATATTTAAATATAGTAAACTTCATTACTAGATATTTATTGGTCCAAAGATCATAAAACAAATTGGTATTGAAAAAACATTATTTAGTGGGCCAAAATAAAATTAATGGATGAATTGGTATTAAATTAGAATTTCATTAAAAAGGTTACAATAACCTAAAAAACAAAATGTAATTTTAGCTTATTTAAAGGCAGATACTGCTTTTCTAGGGGGAGGCTCATTTAATGGAACAGGATAAATCTTCATTAATTAAAGTTTGGACAGAATGGTAATTAGACTTAAAAAGACTGCTACTGCAACACTGGAAAGATAAATGTCTATGGAGATTCTCAATCAACAGGCCATGGCTGTCCCAAAAGTGCTTTTTCAAAAGGCAACTGGGCTTTTATTTTCCCCTTGAAAACATTTAGCTTCTCATCCAAGAAGCTTCTTCAGCTCTTCAGGAAAGATAAATTTATTTATTTATTTATTTATTCAATTTATATGCTGCCCTTCTCTTGAAAGACTCGGGGCGGCTCACAACATTAACAACAATCAACAATATAGGTTAAAAATTCAGGAAAGAAAAATTACAAATTAGTAAATTAAAATTAATTTCAAATAAAATAAATAACATTTAAAACCCAGTCAATCAGCCAGCCTGTTTGAACAGCAGTGTCTTCAGGTCACGGTGGAAGGAGCAGAGGTCAGGGGCCGTCCGGAGCTCAGTGGGTAACCCATTCCAGAGGGTTGGTGCACCCACAGAGAATGCCCTCGCCCCGGGCACCATCATCCGACACTGTCTGGCCGATGGTACCCTGAGGAGGGCAGCCCTGTGCGAGTGCATGGGGCATTGGGAGGAAGGCAGAAGGTGGTCCTGCAAGTACCCTGGACCAATGCCATGTAGGGCTTTATAGGTAAGTACCAGCACCTTGAAGCAGATCCAGAGGACCACTGGTAACCAGTGCAATTCGCGCAGGAGAGGTGTCACATGGGACTAACGGGAAACTCCCATATGGTCCTATTTACTGAATGAATTGAAGACCTGGTTGCATTATCAGCAGATTGCAAAAAATACAGATTTTGCATAGATAAATATAAGGAAATATGGGATTGATTTATACAAGGTACAGTAGGTTTTAAAAGAATATGATAACCATTTATTAGATACTTATATATGGAATTGTAGCTATAATTATATATGGAATTATAGCTATTTATTGTTCTAATTATGTTAAATAATAATATGTTCTATAATTTACATCTTATTTAATAGACCCGCAGTGGGGCAGTGATTAGAGTGCAGTACTGCAGGCTACTTCTGTTGACTGCCGGCTGCCTGCAGTTTGGCAGTTCGAGTCTCACCAGGCTGAAGGTTGACTTAGCCTTCCATCCTTCTGAGGTCAGTAAAAAAATGAGGATCCAGATTGTTGGGGACAATATGCTGATTCTGTAAACCAGTTAGAGAGGGCTGTAAAGCACTGTGAAGTGGTATATAAGTCTAAGTGCTATTGCTATTGCTATTCCATTGCATTTTATTCCTTTTGGGTTTTTTATTTTTGTTATTTTAAAAACATATATATAAATCCAGTTGTCTGTTGGATTTCCTAGCTGTACCCGATTGAGGGAGAAAGATTGTTCCTCTATGACTATCCCATTCAGAAAGGAATATGGACATGCTCCAGCAGATTGCATGTGTTATGTGAATAGATGGATTATTGCCAATGTGTCTAATTAGTAATCTCTCAACAACAATGGTAATAAAATTACTCTCTCAGGAATTGAGAAGCTCTTTTTGCATTACAGCCAACCACATTTCTGAATGTGCTCAGCAGTAATAACATGTGCCTCTATATATCTTGGTCTTACATATGTTAATTGTAGTTTCCAAAATCATGACTTTGCAAAATCTAATTCATAAGAGCATAAAGAATTTATTTTAATGATACAGTTTGAGTTCCTCATCCTTGTAGATGCAACAGTGTTAAACCTGACTATCTGCCAGGGAAATTGTAAAATGGAAAAGTATTTGAATCACTTTATATGTTTATTTATTTGTGCAATTGCTTTTACATACCCAAAGTCGAACACTCATTAAAATGAGTGCAAGTTGGATTTTCTCTTTAAATATTCTAGTTGGTATACTTTCAAGAAAGACATTACATCCAGATTAATGGGAAATAAACCAATAATATTCCTGGAATGAAGAAACGATCCAGGTCATTAATGTGATTGCCTCTTAGAGTCAGAGAACTATATCAACATTTTCAGTCAAAAAGACTGAAATTATAGATGATAAATAAAGAGAAGGCAAGAATGAAACCTTATTTCACAACACAATTGATAACAGGGTTCTTTTTGAATGAGGAAAGTTCTGAAAAAAGAACATTCGGAAGGAAAAAGAATCCAAACCAGGTGGTGCAATTAAAACAAAACTTTGCCTGGGTACTTGTGAAGATAACTTTTTTTTTAGAACTTTAGAAAAATTTAGAATAGAATGACTTTTGTCTTGCTGCCAAGAAAACTACTGGTATATCCATAACATCACAGGGACTTGGTGCTTTTACTTGCTGGTAGAAATAAGCTCCCCTGTTCTGTTATCCAAAATTTCACTTCTACATTGTTTTCAATTCAGTGGTCTAATTTAAAAGTGGGAACAAATAAAAAGTAAGTTAGCCTGATGCCTCTGGGGATGTGCATCAAGTTATTCAGCACATTCTGCCAATATGGTTCACAAGCTCAAATCTTCCACATATCATTTGATTGAAATTAGCTTTCCTGTTTATGAGAGAATTATATCATCCCCAAACTCTACATAAACAACATCTCTCTTTATGTAATTTGCAAGCAAGTAGAAGTCTCACAACAGGGGTGAAGGTAATTTGTCTACTCCTCTATTCCAGGAATAGGGCTCTTATCTTCCCTATTTCCTAGCTCAAATTTCCTAGCAGTCACTTTCATTTTACTGATAAAGTCAGTGGAAGGTCTCTTAAAACTCTTTAATTTAGAAGACATGCAATAAATTATCCTTTTTGTATTTTGCTGGTTTGTTTCCAACAAATTCTGCATTCTACATGGAGTTCATGACTTTTAAAACAATTTTAAAACAATGATGAAGATGAATCAAAGAGATATGCTGTTACAAATGTTGTTTTTGTTATTTTGGTTCACATCTGTTGGAACCAAACAATTGTGGCCCAAATTGGCGAAAGAAAGCTCAGGACCTTATAGGTTGGAAACATGCAGAAAAGGCCTTCATCCTGCAGTGGATAGACAATGGCTAAGATGAGGATGATGATTGATGGTTATCTGTTTTACTTGGTAATTTTCCACTGGAAGAGTCTGGAGAGATAACTTTAAAAAGAAAGAACATGACCAAAAATTGCATGCAGAGCAAATATATAGACTAATGACATTCCTCATTTGCTATTAATGGCCATAACCATTTAATTTTCATTCAAGCATGAATATAATACTGCTAAGTATCAATTTTTGAACTCATCAATCCCAATTAAAATTCTATAACTGAGAATATAAATGAATGAGTTGACTAAAAAGGAGGGAAGGCTGATATGGACTAAAAAGAAAGATGTACAACATACAGTGCCCCTTCAGCCCAAGTTTTGGAACTAAAAATGATCTCATTAATTCTTAAAATAATTCAGAATATGCTTGCTCATAATGTACAACCCTTCATTTCTCTTGCCAGAATACTTCCTGCTGTCAAGCAGAAGGATACTGCCATTAGAAAGGGGGAGAAAACTCAGAGAATGTGGCTTGATTTTTTTTATGCTCATCTATACAAATGCTTATGAGCAGAAAGTCAATATTACTACATTTGGATTTTTTTTAAAAAACATTGTTTTTAAGCAAGACTATCTGGTTGTTGTTTTTAAAGAAGAACAGTTTTCATAAGTCAAAATAATACATTAAATAATATCATTATTTTATTACACAAGTACTACTAAAAAGGTTAAGGTTAAGTAGTGCTAGATTCCACTGTTAAACATTTCATTAGAAAGTGTAAAACATTATAAATATAAAATAAGGGATAATCATGACAAAATAGTTGTTTCTTAAAGCCTGGTCTAAATTATATTGTATCCTTAATCAATATTGATATTGATTGTTTCCTGATTGCTTATTTGTACCCTAAGTGTTGTACCTTATGACTGTTGACAAATTTATCTTTATTTTTTATGGACACTGAGAGCATATGCACCAAAGACAAATTCCTTTTGTGTCCAATCACACTTGGCCAATAAAGAATTCTATTCTAT
>JANHFM010008148.1:31005-43959 GCA_032468115.1 Grayia smithii
GTAGGTAGGTAGATGATAGATAGATAGATAGATAGATAGATAGATAGATAGATAGATAGATAGATAGATAGATAGATGAGAGAGATAGACAGACAGATAGATAGATAAAGCTACATCAATTCAGATAAAATTTAAATGTAAGCCCTGTGATTGATCATAGCAACAAAAGGCAGACTTTGCTAGTGAAAAGGGTTGTAAAAAATTCAATTTGAAGATGATTTGATCAAATTACCCCATCAAGGATATTTATAGAGGAAAGCTAATGGCATAGTATATTTACTTACTGCTTCCCCCAAAAAATGACACATACCTTCTTTGGCACATTTTTCTGCCTATTTAGTGGTCTTGCACACAAGTGCCACACTATTTGCCTGGAAGCAAAAGCAGACAATTGAAGACCAATCCACCTTATTGTGATGGTTTATGAGGCAGAGCGCCTTTCTTACAGCACTTCACTTCAAATGCTGAGGCAGACGGGTGCCTTCTTCGAATAAGCATGAAAATGAAGGTATTATTGCAAGATCAGCTTTAACATTCTTTTCAGGAAACGAGCGGGGTTCCCCCTCCCTCCCACCAGAGCCATTTGCAAATAGATTTGGGAGGATTCATTTTCTTATACCGTTAAAGGGAAATGGTATGCCTTGAACTCTAATACTTTGTTTTATCTGGAGGAGAAGAAGCCATACATGCATATTAACTTGATTCATTCTTCACAAAACGAGATTTGCAAATTTGAAATAAAATCGTAGTGGAAACAAAAGAAAAGGAATGGGTTTAGGGTGGGATAATATTTCAAAAACCATTTGCTGGCTTTTGAGAAGTACAAATGTAATTAAAATGAATGCCTTTGATAAACATAAATTTGAGGAGTAGGGAATTGGCTGCGTGGTTGTTTGAAGATATCAGGACTCAATTTCTTTAGATGGAAGGCTGGCTCTAAAACTGCAGGTCTAGCAGAGGAACAGAAAACTAGATGTAAGAAGAAAATGTTTTAACCTAAGTTCCTACTGATATATTAATTTCTTCCTGAAAAAAAAGAAGAGGGGGGATGTTGTATTTGTGTGCACTCAGGCATGTGAAACTTCCGGGCCAATGAGAAAATACAAGTCAGTGTAAAAAAACACATGGACGTTTGTAGACATTTCTGCAAATAAACCGATTAGCAGTTTGCTTCTATGTCCTTTTCCAGATGCCAGTGCTCAGTTACAGAATAATATATGGCTTTAGGTTTGGGATATCTCCAAGACTTCTATGTCAGACAGAATCTGTACATCTGATATGGATAAGCAGAGAGGTGGAGTGCTGTGGGTCCTTATCCTGAAGGAGATAAGAAGGCAAGAACAAATACAAAGGACTTTATCTGCAAGAAACCTACTAAATCATCTGGAAAGCCTGCAGGCATCTCTTCCTACATATCTAGATTACTCTAATAGGGTTGATGCATCTGAATCTGAAGACACAATAAATAGAAAGTTATCTATCTAGGGCTGCAATTGCTTGTGATAAGCCCATGGCCACAGTGGAGACCAGGAATCTATGAGCTCCACCCAATTTTTTCCCATGGCATGGGCCAACCCTGAAGCTGGCCTGGCTGAAGCCATCTTGGAGTGTCAGTGCTGCTACACTGGAGCTGAAGGATAAGGATGGGGTATTAGAGATAGCTGGGGTTGTGTAGTCAAAATAAAATACTTTCTATTTGGAACCAAGGACGTTCTCACACCTGATCAGAGAAAGGAGGAGTGATGTCACCAGGCTATCAGACGGTGCTGTGATTGGACCATGTGACTAATTGTTTGCGATTGAGGGGAAAATGTTTACTTTTAACTAGATGAAAATCATGGGACCCTTCAGAGTCGGTTTTCACCAGATTTGTGCCAATATGATATATCCAATAAAGCCATTCTTTGAGGGATTCACCTGCCTCGGAGTTTTGCTTACTATGGGTCTATTACTTGGAACGCTGAGAGCATGGTGGCTCTAAAGACAGTGTTCCTTAAAAGGATTGCTGCTAGATAGGCAGCCAGTATACTAAGAGCCTTAGCTTGTCTTTGAGGTCCAATTCCACACATAAGCTCCCTATAGTACCAGGGAACTGAAATGCCTAGGGATAACATTATAGCAGTATTCCAATATTTGAGGGGGTCAACTTATTTTCCAAAGCACCTGAAAGCAGGACAAGAACCAATAGATGGAAACTAATCAAGGAGAGAAACAACCTAGAACTAAGGAGAAATTTCCTGATGGTGAGAACAATTAACTAGTAGAAGTTGTGGGTGCTCCATCACTACAGGGTTTTATGAAGAGATTGGACAGCCACTTGTCTGGAATATTAAATGGTCTCTTGCTTGGGGTTGGACTAGAAGACCTCCAAGGTCCCTTTCAACTCTTTTATTCTGAGTTGTCATTGTAAGGTTATTACAGACCCAATCCACTTTTAGAATGTCTGAAAAATCTTGTTTAGTCTCATCTTAATCATCTTCATGCCTCCTAGTACTTTTCCATTTGAGTGACTGCAGTCATCCAGTACACTTGGTACCTCTTCCTGTTTTAAGAATGATCTCTTATAAAGGTAAAGGTAAAGGTTCCCCTCGTATACATGTGCTAGTTGTTCCTGACTCTAGGGGGCAGTGCTCATCTCCGTTTCAAAGCTGAAGAGCCAGTGCTGTCCGAAGACCTCTCCATGGTCATGTAGCCAGCATGATTAAATGCCAAAGGTGCATGTAATGCTGTTACCTTCCCACCAAAGGTGGTACCTATTTTTCTACTTGCATTTTTTACCTGCTTTCGAACTGCTAGGTTGGCGGAAGCTGGGACAAGTAGTGGGAAGTCACCCTGTTACGCAGCACTAGGGATTCAAACTGCTGAACTGCCGACCTTTCAGTCGACAAGTTCAGCATCTTAGCCACTAAGCCACTGTGTCCCTTGATCTCTTATGGTAACTTAGAAATCTCGAGTTTTGGTAGGAAATTTAAAATATACACCTTGAAGTCAGCACAGACTGCATCCTTTTGTACAAAGCTGTACTTGAAAGGCGTTGTAAGTTGGAGAAATATCTCATTGTGTTTGCCTTTGTGTCCATATGAGCCAAAGATCAAGCTATTGTCATTTGGCAAGATGAAGTGTAAGGCTTCTTCTCTCACTAATTCCCAATTGCTGGACTGCTGATGCAGGGCAGAACGATAAAAGCTACACGGTTTGCCCACTAGCATCTCAAAGGTTTGCTCAAAAGTCATGTTCATCATTCAGAAACAATGACACTTGACATTTTCCTTTGCACAAAGCAATTTGTCTAATAAAGCTGGGAGAAAATTGAATTTGTCAGCTACTTAAGTGCATTGGTCTCTCCAAATATAGTAAACCGAGCATAGATAAGAAATGTTCCTTTATTTTCTTCTGATTTAAAATATAATTCATCATTAGACATCATCTCTTTGGTTTCACTCATTCTCTCAGATCTTTATGGTTAATAATGTGGAGGATTAACATCATATAGGATGACTTATAAAAGGCATAACAAGAAAAGCAGTTCAGTATATTGGTTAAGGGCAGGGGTAACATGCACTTACCTTTCCTACTGGCTTGCTAATGTGTATGCTGCTCTCACTCACACACCATCGTCAGTGCATGCGCTCGTGTCACTCGCATGTGTGTCATCATCTGCGCATGTGTAAAGCCTTATGCGCATGCACAGAGTGTCAAAACCGGGATGTGATGACATCCTGGTTTGGGGGGTGGAGCTTCCTGCTGCTGGTGCTACCAGCTCACCAAACCACCCGCCGCTGGCGCTACCAGCTTGCACAAACCAGATAGAGTCAGTTGCACTTCACCACTGGTTAAGGCAGTGTGCCAGAAACTCTTTTGGCCCAAAGCTAGCTGGGTGACCTTAGGTCAGTCCCTCTCTCTTAGCCTTAGGAAGCAGGCAATGGCAAACCAAGTTCTGAAAAAAGCTTGCCAAGAGAACTGTAGAGATGGGTCCAGGAAGTACCAGGTGTCAATATTGACTCAAAGGTGCAAGTGAGTGTATGTACACACACATGCACACACACACAGAAAGAGAGAGAGAGAGAGAGAGAGAGAGAGAGAGAGAGAGAGAGAGAGAGAGGGGGAGAGTGTTGGGGAGAGAGAGAGGGAGAAAGAGACCATATGGCTGTCAAACTTGCGGCCAATGGGCCAGATACGTCATGCGCCGGCTATGCCCGCACCCCAGTTTAGCAAAAGGGGGGAAAGTCCCAATACGTCATGTGACGCCGCTGTGACAACACGAGTTTGACACCCTGACATAAGCCAAATTGGAGCGGCAGGGAGAGAACAGAAACAAAAAGTAGCATGCAAACTGAAATCACTTGATTCCTTTGCAGGGAAAAATAAAATATGGTAGACACCAGATTGTTCTTTTTTCCTTGGGAGGTATATGGACACAATGTCATTATTAAGGGTACATAGTGCAATTATACTTAGGGCATATATACAATACTGTTAGTAGAGAGATAGCTAATTTGGATAGCCAGAGTAGGTCAGCCTAGAGGGCATCAGATAATTCAGTAAAGGTCACAGTATGATTTGCACAATTTTTTTTTGTCACTGCTATTTTGGATGGTATATAACCTACAAGCTTTTTTAGCTTGGGGTTCTGTGGCATTTTGTTTTTGGCTGGATGCCTAGTGATCACTACTGTATAGTTGTGCATGCCAATAAAATATACGTTGCGACATCTATCTCTAAATACTTTGGTCCCTTACAAGTAATACTCAACCTACAACCATTTGTTTAGTGAGCATTTGAAGTTACAATGGCACTTAGAAAAGTACCTTACAATCAGTCCTTGCACTTACAATTGTTGAAATATACCACAATCACATGATTAAAATTTGAATACATGCTACCAGCATGTATTAAAATAAGACTTTTTTTTTTGCAAACTTCTGGCAATACTTTATGGATTTGAAATTGAATATTTGATGTTTTATGGATTTGCTTATACATAAGGCATAGGGTATGAGTTGAAGAATTATTTGTTTCTAACCTTATAAGGGTAAAGAGTTACTAAATTTGTAAATACTTGTTTGGAAGTCACTTCTTTTAATATTTCTTTTCATTTTATTATATTCTTCCTTTTCTTTTCCCTGCACTTTTCTTTTTTCCTTTCTTTTCTCTTTGCTTTAGATCCATTAATTTTTACTATTTTAATAAGCAAAACATTTTGGTTCTCATGAAATACTGTTATATTATTTAATTATTTCCAAAATCTTATTGTAAAAGTTTCAATGTTCCAAAGTTTTCTAAACCTTTAATTTGTTTATAACTTTCTTAGATCAAAATCTTATTTAGCTTTTTGCTGTTTATTTCCAAGTTCTTAAAGTTAATAGGGTTTGTTTTGTTCAAGAAGAAAAGTAAACTCACCAGATGGCTTTTCAAACTTGTTGTTCCAAAGATCTCTAATAGTCTTAAAATAATTAAATAAGTAATTTTTGGAAATAGGTAATTTCCAAAAGTGATTAGAAAGTGAAGCTAGTCTTTTAAAAGACTCCACTACTGCTGGGAACATGATGGCCAATCATTTTATTTTCTAACTCTCAAAGCCACATATGACCATCTTAAGGAGCAATTATCTAGAGCCCATGTGCATGATCTCCCATCCACTCCTTATCCACTAGAATCCATTATTCTAAAGAACAGTCTACTTGTCTGTTCCTCCATGTTTGGTCTTCATCACCAATTCTGGGTGGAGACATGGTTAATTTAAAATTAAATTTAAAAATTAAATGTTTTCAATGGGTGATAGAATGCAAAATGATATTGTGTATCCAGAGAGATGAGGTGGGGCATTCCATAAAGTACCATCAGAGAATACCTGATGGTACTTTTATGTAAAATTGCCTATCTGGATAAAGTTACACTTTTTTTTTTTTTACATATGTAGCATTGGTTTATTGTTTAACAGTTATAGTATGTTTTTAAAAACAACAAATCACCCCACTGTTTTTATAGCAATTGATATAAAAATAGAAACTACTGTCAATATTTCCTTTGAAAAGAAACAGTAGGGATTTTGTACTAGGCCTCTTCAATAGTCTTACGTGGATTAATCTGTTCTAAATTTTATCCCTTCAGTGCACCCTTATAACTTATTCCTACGTAGTGTTTTTCACCAATCTCATGACAAAAAGAATGGCTGTTCGTTTAAGTTAAAACATGCAAGAAAAATGTTAATTGCTTCATTATCACATTTTATCATTAGCTCTTTGCAATGAACTTCACTAACTACAGAAGTAATTGTGCAGCTGTCACATGGTTTCCTGGAGTTATTTGTATATATCTGCATGCATGTTCTTTAAGAAAATAGGGATAAATTAGACAAACAAGAAAACACAGATCTTCTTTCTGAGACAATGTTCTTAACCCAATCTTCTTTTGAGCAAGCATTCTTTCCTTGATGCCCGCTTTCTGCAATTGTTGGGATAGTCTATTCTTCAGACCATTGGACAATTATTTCCCAGACGGTTGATTAATTCAAGTGTTCATCTTTATTGTTTGTTATTTCTTAGCAAACAGCATGTGGATTATCTGCTGTTTCAGTCTAAATTATGTTGTGATCTTGTATGATTGCTTAACCATTTGGTCATCCTTGTAGGGATAGCTCGAATAGTGCTGTTTTATTGCTAGACCGTTTACATGAAATCTATATGTGAGCAATTCTGCAAATGGAAAAAATTGTTATAGTCCATTCACCTTTATTTGTGAGCAAATAGGTATCTGTTTGGATAACTAAAGCAGAAAGAAATCTAGATTTATGTGCTTTTAAACAGATTAGGTCTGGGTTGACCTTACCTGCCAAAAGAAGTAAATTGTTCTGCATTTTACAAGCATAGAAAAAAAATGGTTTCTCTAACTGCACCCAAGGAGTGAGGGAATAAAGTTATAAATGCATCGATTTTGCAAGATCTTTTTCACAGTCGTTTAAATGTCAGGATTTATACTGAACACTTTAATCCATTTTACACCCTATTCTACCTTTAGCAGGAAAGGGGAACACATTTTATGGTTTCTCAGAACAGATTGCTTTTTTTCTTTTTTTTTTCTTTTTCTTTTTTTAAAAAGGTGAATAATCCTTTTTAAACCATGTAAACTGCAAATTAATTTGCCAGAGTAAATTCATAAAAAAGTAAAACTTTTTCAGCTTTATGCTACTTTCTTTCCAGATGTCTGAAGAACCAAAATCAAAAGAACCAAAATCAGTGATTTTTTTTCCCCCTTCCTAATTTGTAAATACTTGTAGCTGGGAAAACAAGAGAGAGATGAGTTGGTTGTGTCAAAATATGGTACTTGACAGATTTATTTCAGGTTACAAGCTGTAAGTGTCAATGAGGCGTAATTAGATACACATTTTTGCATTTGAAGTTGCATTTCCCAGAAGAGAAAGGAAGGAACGAAGTGATAATACAACTAGTCATGTGAGCAAGCTTTGCCATTCCTGGCTTTATAAAACAGGGTAGAAGATCCTTGGACCTCCATTAGCCAAATAAATCCAAGAGTAACTCTGAATAATAAGAAATTGTTAGCCATTCTATTATAAACTCCTGACCTGGAGTTGGAGTATATATGTTGCCTTCAACTGTCCTTAACCAGATTGTGATGCACAGGTTACCAAAACTTTTGAAAACCATTGATAACTCTCCCTTCCTGATGATTCATGGGAAGAATACACAACAGAATACCTTATGCCACCAGGCTTGAAATTTTGGGCTTGGACAACTTAGAACTACGCCGCCTACAGTCTGATCTAAGCATAGTACACAAAATTATCTGCTACAATGTCCTACCTGTCAATAATTACTTCAGCTTCAACCATAACAATACACGAGTACACAATAGATGCAAACTCAAGATAAACCCCTCCAAACTCGACTGCAGAAAATATGACTTCAGCAACAGAATGGTCAATGCCTGGAATGCATTACCTGACTATGTGGTTTCTTCTCCAAACCCCAAAAACTTTAACCTTAGACTGTCTACTGTTGACCTCGCCCCATTCCTAAGAGGTCTGTAAGGGGTGTGCAAAAGCGCACCAACGTACCTACCTTCCCTGTCCTACTATCCCCATTTATTCGTATCCATTTTCTGTGTTCATAATCATGTTTATACTTATACCTGTTACCTTGTACATGTTTGGCAAACTAAATAAATAAATAAAATAAATAAAGATGAAAAACACAACTAGAATGGATATCCAGACGCTAGGAAACCCTACCAACAAAGTGAAGGTTCTGGGAAATGCAGGTAGTGTTCCCATCAGTGTATGCCACTAAGGAGCATAGGTCAGGATCCAAGAGAATAAGATCCTCAAAATGCCTGCCGGTGTAGAGGGTGACACTGACAACAATCTTGGTTCCTTGGCCATAGATTGCACATACCAATAGCAATAGCACTTAGGCTTATATAGCGCTTCAGCCCTCTCTAAGTGGTTTACAGAGTCAGCAAATTGCCCCCAACAATCTGGGTCCAACAATACCCGAGGTGGGTATTTTACCCACCTCGGAAGGATGGAAGGCTGAGTCAACCTGGAGCCGGTGAGATTCAATCTGCTGAACTGCAGCTAGTAGTCAGCTGAAGTAGCCTGCAGTACTGCACTGTAACCACTGCGCCACCTCGGCTCTGAAACAATAACATAAGCAAATAAAGTTGTAAATAAAATTATACATATTTGGAAATTCTTAAATAGATAATGAATTAATAAAACATGAATTGTTGTGCTCACCTCTGTATGATTGAATATTCACTGAGAAAGAAGGGAGTCTAATGCGTGCTGTGTCATGTTTCGGTAAGAAGTAACAAAGCCACTTGCTCTGTGTTATATAACTTCAAAAATGAAGTTTTTGGGTATGTTGTGTACAGTAGTTGCATGGTAGTCTTGTTTGCCCACTTGCTCTTTTCTTGTCATTTTTGGGGTATACAAGCAATACAATAAAAAAAGACAAAGCCCAAACTATAATAAGACTAGATGTGCATTGATGACGATAGATGATGTGTTAATGAGAATTTCAAGTCTATTAAGCTCCTTTCTTCTGTGGTTTTTTTTCTGGTGAGACCAGTCTATCAAGGCAACCTGGTCTACCTAATTTGGGATGGAACATACTGCTTCAACTTTCGCCTTACAGATTCAATCCAGGAGCTTTCGCAGGCTGTCACTTTCTTATGGTTAAACTATAGATGCCTCCAAATGGATAGCTGCCCCATGTCTGTTGAACCAGCCACAACCATTCTGATGAAAGCCTTCACAAGGGAATACGTAGACGTTCCTCTTTTTCAACTGTATTACAGCATATCCTGTTTTTATATCAATAAACAACTTTGAAACAGACATTACTAAAAGCCCACAATCATATTTCTGTAGAATTATTGCTTCGTAGATCATGATGCATTAATTGAAAATTTGACAGGCCTAGCTGAAACATAAAATCATAATGCTAGCTTTGGGTAAAGTATTGCTTGACTGTAGCTTGATTACTCCTATTGTTCATCCTGGCATCATTCACTTTTATATCCAAAAAGTTTCCTTAGAGAGGTTTCTTGAGCAGATAAGTCTCCCGGTAGGTTTAAGCAGATTAATTTTCCCAGGTAATTTATCACTCCCAGAAAACTCCAAACTGCTTTGGAGCTGTCGTATCATTCCACTAGTCTGATTTTTCTTTTACTTCTCAGGCTTGTTCACAGATTTGAAATTTCCTGGTAGATTCCCATCAAAATACTAACCAAGGAGGGGGTCAAGTTATTTTCCAAAGTACCTGAAGGTCAGACAAGGAATAATGGATGAAAACTGAACAAGGAAAGATTCAACCTGGAAATAAGGAGAACTTGTCTGATAGTGAGAGCAATCAATCAATGGAACAGCTTGCCTTCAGAAGCCGTGGGAGCTTCATCACTGGAAGCTTTCAAGAAGAGACTGGACTGCCATCTGTCAAAAATGGTATAGGGTCTGCTTGGGTGGGAGGTTGGACTAGATGATCTACAAGGTCCCTTCCAACTCTGTTAATCTGTAAGGTCAAAGTCTGATTCAGCTTAACCTTTTCAAGTTCAGCTGAGTGAGGTGCTATTGGCTATGACATCCATAAGAAAGATGATTTAATTTTGCTGTGTGGGAATGAGAACAGTGGTAGAACAATCTTTGCACAGCAGAAATAGATCTCCTATTGAAAAGATCTCTGAATAAAGAACTTCTGCCTTGGAACTTGGAGAACCACTGATTCAAGTCAGGATGAGAAAGATTCTCCATTTTTTTTCTTTGTTTCTGATGCTATTTAATTTTATTTCTGAGTTACATCAATTATCTACAATATTTTCTTGATGGAATAGGACTGTATTTACAATGTATTTGGGAGAGGCATATTCTTTGGGCCAACCCTAAATGATGTTGGTTGCTACAGTTTCCTGCTCAAAACAGAGTTTGAAATAAAATCTCATTGTCAACGTTCCGACTGACAAACCAAATCAAGCGAGCACGAGTGAGACGATCCAATCTCTGAATGCAAAACTTTATTGAGTACATCATTTCGGCACTGATTAGGGCAAAACCAGATCTAGCTAATTCCCACACAAGCCCACATAATTAAAGTATAGGATTCTCCCTCCCGCTATTACTGCAGGTAACATTATCCAATTGAGCCTCATTGTATTGTTATGAGAAAAAGTCTTTGGCTTTGGCAAACACCTGCTAGACTGTCCTTGGCTCTCACACTCGCCATCTTGATGTCTGTAGCCTAAATTCCATCTCCCACTTCCCTCTGCCCTGGTTCATTGGCAAGCTGAGAAATGATAATGGGTGCAACAGAAAAAATGTGCTTTGAATCTTGACACATTATAAATAAATAAGAGGGGAGAAAACATTTAATAAGAGAAAGTAAAGTATCCAATTTTTGTAACTGGCTTAGTATTTTCAATTTTATATGAGGGATCAATGTGGACCATCTAAAGTAGGGTAAATATTAGTAATGATCAGAAGGATCAATCAGATGGATCAGTGTGTTTCATTTAGGGGACTAAAATTGAAATCCTGTATTTTGAGTCTCCACACATGTGTACTGGACCACTGACTTCAATAGACAACAAATCATGGAGAAAAAAATCTGATCAAGAGAAATTACAATGGGAAGAAAGTTGAGAGCTTCACCAATCTTGCAGTCTTAAAGGACTCTGCTTATTCGAAAATGCTATTTCTTTGATACAAGGCTCCATAGTTGGACTGTTTCCATTTTAAGATTTTTTTCTCAATATTCTAAATTAGGAGTATTTGCGCTATAACTAGTGAAATCAATTAAGATAATTTCATTTACAGATTTTAAAAAATCAAAACAGAAGGTAATTTTTTAAAAAATAATAGAGTTACCAACACCACCTAAAAATAGACCAAAATAGTTGTTACAAGATAACAGGGCAGCTGGGCTGCCCAGTTTGTTTTTTGTTGGCCAATAAGGAACAAGATGTGCTTTTGTGGTGTCTGAGCATAGAGCAACAAAGATGGTTAAGGGACTGGAGGCTAAAACATATTAAGAATGGTTGCTGAAACTGGGTATGTCTAGTTTAATGAAAAGAAGGACTAGGGGTGACATGATAACAGTGTTCCAATATCTTGCCACAAAGAAGAGAGAGTCAAGCTACTCTCTGAAGCACCTGAAGGCAAGATGCGAGGCAATGGATGGAAATTAATCAAGGAGAGAAGCAACCTAGAACTCAGGAGAAATTTCCTGATGGTTAAAACAATTAATCAGCGGAACAACTTGCCTCCAGAAGTTGTGAATTCTCTATCACTGGAAGTTTTTAAGAAGAGATTGGATAACCAATTGTCTGAAATGGTATAGGGTTCCTGCCTGAGCAGGGAGGTTGGACTACAAGACCTCCAAGGTCCCTTCCAACTTTGTTATACTATTCTATTCATATGCAGTGATGTCACTAAGCAAGTCCCACCCTGCAGTGGTGCCACAAAACCAACAAATAAAGAAAGGGTTGGTGCCATGCCATGCCGTGCCATGACATGACTGCATGGTGGGTTTTGTTGTGTCTTGTTCCACTTTTCTCTGATACCTAAATTCTGAACCACTGCTCCGCAAAGCCTTGGATATCTTTTTGAAATGGCAAATAAAATGCTAACAGAAATGTTTGCTGTGTGAATGGTCTCCAAGCAGTCCATAGCAGCCAATGCAGCTTCATCCTTCTTCTAAAGGCAGTATGATTCATCACTGAGACAAAAAGGAGCCATACATGTAGAAGATGTATAAGGCCACCCATTCTAATGGATATTGCTGCATGTTCTAGGAGCAATAAGAATCTATCTTCTTATGTAAACCCTTTCTCTAAGTGGTCATATATCTTTTGTTATAGTGCTGCTGCAGCAAAAGGAAGCTGCTGGGAATAAGGGCGTCTTCAGAAGATTGAAAGTTGAGGAGGCCTTTCAAACATCACAGCCAAGAAAAGAAAAACTGAAGTGTGATTCTCTGGATGATATCATGACTGGAACGCAGCTAGTGTGCTTTTGTTTGGGTCCTCTGATAAGAGATGTGGTTTCCTTTTCTTCATTGGATTTTACAAATCTGGGCTTCAGCCCAGGGGTGAAATCTACTTATTTTCCCTACCGGTTCAGAAGTGCATGCGCTGTGTGCGCTTGGACCCTCTGCGCATGCGCAAACCCTGCTGCGCATGCGCAGAGGGTAAAAAACAGGTTACTTCCTGGTTAAAACCAGGAAGTAATGACGACAGGGCAGATGGGCAGAGCCTTGCGCTGCCGCCCCTACCAGTTCTCCGAACCACCCGCCACCATCGCTATCACAAGCCCCACAAGCCCCACAGGCCTTGAGTTTGACATCCCTGTGCTATTCCTCCAGATCTGTATTTATTTTATTTTATTTATTTTATTTTATTTTATTTTATTTTATTATTTTATTTTATTTTATTTTATTTTATTTT
>JANHFM010008150.1:3842-15481 GCA_032468115.1 Grayia smithii
GGGAGGGAGAGAGAGAGAGAGAGAGAGAGAGAGAGAGAGAGAGAGAGAGAGAGATACCTTTAAAAACTAGACAGTTTGAACCATGGGATTCAGATCAATGCAGAAATCTTTTATCAACTTTATTTTTTTTCCAGCAGAAAGAGACGGTTGTCTTCCATATTTCAGTCTTCCACTTTTTCAGACAACTCAGACAAAATTCCCAGCCCTATTTTAGTACCTCACTGTAGAAAATAAGTTATGGATGATACAGACAGTTTTACTCTTAGGTAGTGGTTTTGCAGTGAGATGGACAGCAAAAAAAATGTAATATCAAATTAACAAACAATTAAAATATTTTACCAGAAACCTGAGAAAGACATTTCAGTTAATTCTACAAGGAGGAGATAAGATGACTTATGAATGTTATGAATGTGATTTAGACAACTTACCTGAGTGACCATTAATAATGTCATCACAGGCTAGGAATTTGATTAAGATTGTTAAGACTTTGGAAGGCTCCTGGGATATGAACTAACCCAATTTGAACAGATAAAAAGCAATTCAGAAAGTGCACTCTAATTTGTTCTTGCTGTTCACAAATATTGACATTCACAAGCATGGCCAGATCCCCAATGATTTGGAAATAACAGTCATTGTTTTAAAGAGATCTGAGGGATGGCTCTACAGACTTTATTCCCATTGGCCTGTCAAGTATAGTTAGAGAGCTTCATTCCAGACCATCATACTACCAATTTAGGGAGAGGCGTGAACACAATCTTTTATCAGAACAGTTTAAAAAGTTTAAAGTCCCCACAACTGATCACCACTTATGCATTTAACCCACAGCTCACTATTGCCGCATTTACAGGAAGAGCAAGAGGTATAGAATGAAGGCAGTATTGCATTATTGCAGTGCAAAGCCTGTGTATGCACCTATCTGTGAAAAGGTTTGACTTGCAGCCTAATTGTGCAATATTGCTTTCCTCATTTTGACAAAAGCAGCAAGATCCTACAGATTCCATGTGTCAATACAGTATATCCTTGAAAATCAGGTGCAATCTTCAAAGACATTTATGGACTGCCATTTTAACTTATAATGATTATCCTAGGAAGGTACTTGATCTTATTAAATGCTGATATTACTAATGGGAGGGTGCTTCAGTGTTCCTGATTCTGAAAAGAATCATTGCCAAACGATCAGAAAAAAGTTTTCTGTACTCACTTCAGCAGCACATACACTAAAATAAGAAACAGGTTTGTAACACACATTTCATCAGACAATGCAGAATATTTAGGACTGTACGTTTGTAGCTATAGCACGTGATCATTTGAATTTCAAGGAATTTTGCTGGCTATGTATCATTATCACTTATATCACTGCCATTGGATCTCTCTCTTCCTGAGTTTGAATTGTCAGGGGAAAAAGTGAGGAAGGTTTGACTATATTGTGCGCTTGTTGAGTCTGAAAAACCAAACCATTATTACTTATAAATATCCTGAATTTCAGATCCTGTTGTAGCATAACAGCTAAAATATAATGCATCTGTAAGCTTGGGACTATTTGAGAACAAACTTGTGCCAAACATAATCTTTGTTTCATGTATGGCAACCCTTGGGGCGATCTTCTAAGGGCTATAGGCCAGGGTTGAAATCTAAATGTTGTTACTACCGGTTCTGTGGGCGTGACTTGGTGGGCGTGGCAGGGGAAGGATACTGCAAAATCTTTATTCTTACATCCCTCCAGGGGAAATTTCCATTCCTACCCTACTCCAGAGGAAGGATATTGCAAAATCTCCATTCCCATCCCACTGTGGGACCAGCCAGAGGTGATATTTCCCAGTTCTCCAAACTGCTCAAAATTTTCGCTACCGGTTCTCCAGAACCTGTCAGAACCTGCTGGATTTCACCCCTGAAACAATCCCAAGGCCTATGGGGAACCAGCAAGGCAGAATGGAGGGAGATAGCATTTCTTCAGTTGGTTGTAGGGACTAACCATAGGGATTACTGAAACATTAACTTGGAAAGTAGGTCATGAGTAGCTTTGAGGGAAGAGTGTTGTAACTTCAAACAGTCTCTAAGCAACCAGTCATAAGCAGGGGTGAAACGCTACCAGTTCGCACCGGTTCAGGCAAACTGATAGTAATAAAAGCTACCAGTTTTTCTGAATCAGTATTTCCGATCGTTTCTAATGAATCTCAATTGTATGGCACAGCTGCTCCCCCCATTCTAACCTTAAGCTTCCTTTTTCCATGCAAAGTGTGCATTTGTTGCGCACGTGCATAGCATGCATTTGGCGTGCACCGCGCATGCACGGGCAGCAAACCAGTGGAAAACCGCAGATGATTTCACCACTGGTCATAAGTCAAAGAAAATCGGAAATCATCAGTAGATAGGCAAGACTTTCCGGGCTGCAATTTTGTGAGTGTGACCAATATTCCAAATAAGTCTCCCCACAGGACATTTGCCTTTTCTGATGTTCAATATAGTTGTTCATGTCTGCAGATTCAATACTGATAGACTGGTTATTCCTTATCTATTAGAACTGTTGTTCCTAACCAGACATCAGTTGCTGGTTTCTTTTTAAGCAGCATGGGCTGTGCAGTGGACACAGTTGTACTTGAGGGTATTTTAACTGACTGGAATCCCTTTCAATATTTACAATAATGGCAAGTAGTATAGAAATTGTGCATTTCAAGGTAATCACTGGATTAAAACAATGCATTAAAAACTCAACAAAAGATTATGCATTGCTAAATCCCCTATCTCCAAAACACTGCTTTAGGTATTGGCACTTTTAAAACTTTAAATAGGATGTCTTACAGACTAAAAGATAAAGAAGATTCAGAATTTTTTTAAAGTTGGGAAATGTGGTACCAATGGTTAAATGCACGAATGAAAGAGAAATGAGGGCATAATTATAAGACAATATGATGTATATTCACATTGTAGTTGTTGTTATGTTAGATAGAACTTTAAATTAGGAAGTATTATGATATCTCTGCGCTGTGGAACTACTTATATTATAAAAATGAGAGCAGAAATTACTATCTGCTGGGGGAAGGGTTGGGTGTATTTTGGTTTGGGTGGAGGGGAGGTTGGACAGGGGTAAAGGGGCACTAATATTATTTTATATATATATTTATATGTATATGTTTACATATACGTTATTTAGTTGTGGTGTGTTCTAATTTTTGTAAAATTAATAAAGTATATTTTTAAAAAAAACTTTAAATAGGCAAGGCAAACTGCTTAAATCACAGTGGCCATCCTTTAATTAGCAAAGACAACAAAGAGGGATTCTCATTCTAATATATAAAGGATATAGGGTTTCAGGGACTGAGTTGCTATCACATATGGTCATGTAATCAAGCCAGCCACATTTGTCATGTAATCAAGCTAGCTGTGGAATGAATGTTCAACAAATGTTGGAAGTTCTGACAATGCTGAAAAAAGTGACTTATCGCAAGTCTTTGCATTTATTACTGTTGCAGCATCCCCACAGTCACATGATCAAACTTGCCAACTGGCAGGCATTTATGAGAGTTGCCACATCCCAGGTTCACAGGATCGTCATTTGCGATCTTCCCAGGAGGGCTCTGAAAAATGAAGTCAATGGGGCAACCCAGATTTGCTTAATGACCACGATTCACTTAATCATGATTTGCTTAACCACCACAGCATAAAAGGTTGTAAAACTGAACATAACTCACTTAACAACCATCAGAAATTCAAGCCCCAACTATGGTCGTAAATTAAAGACAACCTATAGAGCAGGGATGTCCAAACTTGGCAATTTTAAGACTTGTGGACTTCGGCAAAGCTGGCTGAGGAATTCTGGGAGTTGAAGTCCACAAGTCTTAAAAGTTTCCAAGTTTGGAGACCCCCTGCAAGAAAAGTCCTAATCGGATTGAATAGGTGTTTGAATAGATGTTTAATGAACTAAGCAAATGGGGCTGGAAAATCATACCTAAATTATCCCTAAAGCCAGTTCTAGAGAAGAGCTATGCCAGCAGGAATAGGGAGGCTGTTATGCCCATCATCAGTTCTCCTGATCAAGACCAACTGGTCAAGTTGACCTGCTGTGGGTTACAGGGTGAAATCTCAACAAACCAGTATTACCAGTGAAAGGTTCTGAAATGGAATCATCTAGAGGCAGAACCAGACTCAGATGGACTTCATCCGAAGAGGCTCTCATTCACAATTTTTTTCCTCTGCCAGCATAGCACTTCACTTTCCCTTATATTATAAGAGTGCAGTCTTGTATCATTTGTGTTGGAAGGCTAACAAAAAAAGAATGGTGATACTACTAATGAACAAAATAGCTATTAATGGAATTTAATTTCTAAGTCCTAAGGTTTGGTTGAACTGTTGAGCTTTTTTTTTTCCACTGATAAGATATAAGACACGTTTTACAATAACAATATATACTAATGGTAATACAATAAAAAAAAACAATTTACATATAAAAGTGTTAGCTTATTATGCTGATATTTTGGATGCTGAATGCCCTTTGTTATCACAATCACTCTAAGTTTCTATGTATACCATAGTTGTGAATGAAATTAATCTTTCCTTTATATAAAGGTTAGAAAAAACATTTGGTAGTCTAGACATTGTCCTAGGCACACTAGGTTTAAATATATAGTTGGATGAAATACTTGGACAGCATATATTGTCACAGAATAGAAGGCTGGCCAAAATAACAAAGATTAAGGCTTCACTCCAGCACAATATCAACATACTCTTATGAAAAGAAAACATTCCTGTGATTTCTCAGATGTTGTGGTGGAAGAAAACATTTTATCGGTGGGCCAGAAGACAGAAGAGGCATTCTGAGACAATTATAGGCCTTAACCCAGCTCTCCAAAGAGTTTGCAGATTAAGCCTATTGCAATGGTTCAAAGGTTTTGTAACTTTCATGTAATTAAAAACAAGTATTTTCCCATATAATATTTTTGGTGCAAACATCAGCCAACATAAAACAGATTGGACTCCGTAAGAATCTTCACATATAACTGAAAACAAGGTTTTCTATCTTCATTTGACAATCACGTGTTTTACAATTTTTACATTATATGGATGAGCTAAATCATAGCAAAGTCCTTTTGCTGCTTAGTGGGCAAGCGAAAGGAGAACAGGAAGAAAATGCTCTTGGGTCTGTTGATCATTCCTACAGCAACAAATCTATATTCAGGATTGCTACGTTGCTGCTGAATTGGAACTATTCAATATATTGGATAGTCACGTCTGAAATTCCAGAATGAAATTTGGTACAGGTAGTCCTTGATCTGACAACTTTAGATGCATGGGGCTTCCATTCCCAAAATTCCCCCATCAGAATCGGAATTGATGTCCACACATCTTAAAGTTGCCAACTTTGAAAAACACTGATATATAAGGTCAAGTTACCTGCTGTTCTATACACAAATTAGAAAAGTGGCATAGCTGTTAAACAGAACATATGAAATTACACATTAGGGACATGAGAATGTTAGCAGAAAGCTAAGAAAATCCATTTGGCTTTGTTAAGATTGCCACCTGCTGAGGAAAATCAAGCACAGCATTGCTCAAACTTAATCATAAAGAAACTGAGAAAGAATGTTTTTAATTTAGTAACATTCCTTAGATTACTTCATCATCTGTAAAACTCTGGCCTTGGAAGTCCCATCCATTATCAATAAAATGAAGATGATGACGGAAATAGGATCTGACTCAGTTCTATAATTTCTACTGAGATCATCAGACTGGACTCAAGGCAAACTTAACATAGCATCGGACTTACCCAGAAGTACCAAAGTCTTTGATAGAAGGGCTGTACAAATTAACAGAACCCTAATTAGTGTTTACTTAAGAATAAAGGCACCTCCAAATAGGAGTGCACAAATTCCAGGAGTAAGTAAAAATCCAGTCAGACCTAGTGAAGTATTTGGAATGGCAATATAGTCCCATAATCATAAATTTAGCCACAGCTCTTCAAGTTTGCTAGTGTAAAACAACAAAATGTGTTCTCTAAATATGTCCGGGTATCAAAAATTAGGTAAAATGTCCACTAAAGAACAAATCACAACTCTATAAATCCAATCTGCAGAAATTATGTTCCTTTAGGTATATTCTCATATGTGGTGTATTAATGGCTGGAATGAAATACAATGGATATCGGTGCCAAAGTCAGATCTTTTACCATCTGAGAGCAACAGAGATTGGAGTCAGCCCAGCTAACTCCAGGCTCCATGTATGCTTTGCATTTAAAAACCTTAAGATTTAAAGTTCAGGGAAAACCTGGGACCTTAGAATTTTTCCACAATGAAAAGACCAGAAATGGGTATTGTATTTTTAAACTCTCAAGAATTATATGCTAAATGTCAATTGAGAGAGCTTCTGACATTTATGGTATATCGTACAATACATGATTATTCAGAAATATTTTATTGACCTACGGAAGATTTATACCAAAATGCTTTGAAGCACCATTTCTTTGGAATCTGAATCTGTATGGATTGTATCATACATGATCCTTAGGCAAATGTTTCCCTTGGGCAGCATTTTATGGAGACAAGATGTTTTACTGACTGTTCAAAGTTATAACATCACTGAAAAAAGTGACTTATAACTGCTATAACATCACTGCCATGTGATCAAAATTCAGATGCTTGGCAACTGACTCATATTTATGTCAGTTGCAATATCCTGTGGTCATGTGATCACCTTTTGCAACTTTTTGACAAGCAAAGTCAATGGGCAGCCAAGTTAACATAACTGTTTTACTAATTTAATAACTGCAGTGATTCACTTAACTGTGGCAAGAAAAGTCGTAAAATGGGGCAAAATTCACTAAACACTTGTCTCACAGCAACAGTAATTTTGGGCTCAATTGTGGTTGTAAGTTGAGGTCTGCCTGAAGTAGTTTGGCTGCCTAGGACTATTAGCTATGTTCGGTTCAGGTTTTATGCTGTCATTAAGGACAGCCTTATCCTGCATCATAGGTTTTAGCAAAGTTACTGCTTACTGAATATTGTTAGAATGCTATAATCTGTGAGGAAAAAACCTCAGTTTGAACAGTTCTTGTTTGTTATCAGATTTTCTAGGGGCTCCATATGCAGGTATTTAGGAGAGACAAGCAAAGCAATGTGTGAAACCTCTTGTTGAGAATATTTATTTATTTATAGTTTCAATATACCATCACATTCCTAAAAATACTTTGGCAATTTTCTTGCAATTGAATGTGTAACCTATTTAGTCATGGAAACGCTTATCTCTGCAGAATTATTTAAATACATATTTATTTTGTTGCCTATCACAGAAAGGCAGGATAACAAAACTTTGACAACTCACATGAAGGATTAGATATAATTTCTCTTCAAATTCTGCTCAATAACACTACTGTAATTCTTGTGCTATACTGCAATCAACATTAAATTCTATGTATTCTTACTTAAAACTAAGCTCTGCATAACCAAAATAGCTTTGTTTCGAAGTAAACAGAGTTTACATTTTAGTTTATTCAATTTTTAAAACTAATTTGAGACAGCTTTACAAAATACAGTGCAAACAAGACAAGAAAAATAGCAGTCAATTACATCCACAGTAGTCGAATATTAAAATCAATTCCAGAGCATGAATTGTTATTTTGATAGAAGCTGAACTGTTTTGCTGCAAATAGCAAAATTTCTAAATCTATTTAATATATTATTTTCTGGCCTCGATAATGGTGCAAGTCAAATGGGAATCACTGCCACTATAACTTACATGAACAAAATCCTTTTATAACTTCTTTTATAAAAACATGTAATGTGTTCCTAAAGATTCTATCAAAAGGTGGAAACAATTAGCTCTTATTAAAGGTGCAATGCAAAATGTGGATATCTAAGCAACATAACACTAAAAGAATTAGTGTTCATATAGAGATTATAACCATTGAATAGTTGTAATATTTTAATGCAAAACTGTAAATTGGAGTAAAACAGATTTAAGCCTAACTGTATCCCTATGTTTAACATTCAATTCTTTAAATCTAGAAATGACTACATTTTTACAATGTTTTTGTCTAACAGAATGTAATAAGTAACCTAGTGACACTCACAGAGTTCTGGACGAGAAACTCTGGACAAAGAAACATACACAAGAGTGGCAATTTGTTATGATAAATGAAGAATACTTTTGATCTAGATGTATGAAAGGTCCCTAGGCAAGAAATAATTCTCTTTTTAAACACTTAAAATTTGTAATCTGTTGAAATAATGTAATAACCATGCATTGTGTCACACAGATTAAAAGTATAAAAGCCTCATGTGCTCAGATAAATTGGTTTTACCATTAGTTCTTTTCTTAACTAGAGTATAAGCATGTAGGAAAATGATATACAAAGTGTGCTTTTCTTCAAACTGTAAGGTGTTAAAAACTGAGTAAAAGAACAGATGGGGAAAAGATGTTGCAGAATAAAGTATAGTAAAAAAGCAAAATGTCAATTGCAATGAGCTAATGGGGAAAACCCCATTCATATAAGAACTCATGCTAAAAAATCTAGAAGAAATTATCCTTGTGTTCCTACACTAGCTGCTTATGAATAGGGACTTTGTGCATGTCCATCAGTTTTGACAATTAAAAAAAAACCTCTAAAACTCTAAAAAATTCTAAAAGCCCAGCTTTTCAATTCCTCTAGCAGCTGATAAAATAATTTAAATACAGAAAGACAAAGACAAGGAAAAAAAACTATTCAAACAGCTATACAGTAGTGGCCAAAATTATAGAAACCTTTTGGGAAAAAATGTATTTTTGAGGTTTGATGGCTAATAACATCACCTTTATTTGGAGTTTCAAGATAATCATATTCCACTGCTGGCATGGCCTGGGAATAGCCCAGATCTTAACCCAATTGAAAATCTATGGAACCAACTAAAGAAACTTGTTAGTCAGAAGTGACCCAGCAATAAAAGCTAATTAATAGAAGCAATCATTCAATCTTGGTTTCACATTATAACAGTTTCAGAACTAAAAGACTTGGCTCACTCCATGGTCAGACGTTGTAAAGCTGTAATTCACGCTAAAGGTTACCCAACTAAGTATAACTGACGTAATAATTTTTGTATATCTCCTTTTTTTCTATGGTGATAATTTTTGTATATCTTGTTTTTTCTAATTGTTTCACTTTCCTTCTTTATACTGTAACTGCCATTCTAATAGTAAATCCTTCATAAAAGTTATTGCATTACATTCTTGATTAAATTATCTTTCCATTGATATATAATTTTATATATAATTGATTTATAATTTTTAATTTTATTTACTACTCCCCCAAAAAAGTGGTGTTATTAGCTAGTTTTAGAAAATACACTTTTTCCAAAAGGTTTCCACAATTTTGGCGACTACTTTATGTTGTCAAGATGTCTTAATTAGCTGATTTGCTTTCCCCCAATTTGATACCTTCTATAAATCACGGGTTGCAACTGCCATAATAAAACTCAGCCAACATAGACTTGTGCTAAGTTTGAGATATATCGTCTACAGTATCTGGAGCAAATGAGAAGAACATGTTCTGCTTAAGCTGAATCCATTGTTAAACTCTTAATACCTGATCCCATTGATGCCAAGATATTAATCCTGATCTTACTTTGAAAAGCAACTGCTTAAGCAATTACTTCTTCAGCATTCTGCTCCTTGTTCTTATTCGTTATATTCTGTTCAGCAAACTTTCCCCATAGAAAGCAGCATAGTTGCCTACCTCTGAGTCACACAAGAGTTTGAAAACAGACAGTGTAAATTGACCCTAATCCGATGTTATGTTCTTGTGGTATATTGTTAGGCCAAAAATAGGCAGCATTAAGCAAAGTCAGCACAATTTTGGTTTGAGGAAAAATAGCAAACCTTGGCCTGTTCAACAATTCTTTTGAAATGGACATTATTCCACCTGGATGTGGAAATTGCTGTACAATTCATCATTTAGCAACATAATCTATTTACTTTTGGCAACTACATAAAATAAACAGATGTAATACAGTAAATCATTTTTCTCTCTATGCGTATAAACACTCACACAAATATGTTTACAGAGTAGGTGCAATTATATGCATTATGATAGACACAACTAGAGATGTTTAGACATGTCTGCTCCAATAGATGTGGGTGTATATACACACAACTCCGTATATATTAATTTTCACCATGCAGCTCTTTATATCAGCAAATAACAGTGTCTACCTTCGAGAGGAAAATATCCAACCTGCACCTGTACTCAGGGTCATTTCGAGTTGGGCAGCCCTGTTAAATAAATACATACATAAAACCACTTTTCCCACTTTATCAGTTTACATGTTGTATAGAGGTTCCCATTTATAAATGCAAAGGAGCAGGGGTTGGCTTCAAAAATTTTAGCAAGGGGTTCTCTGCCCAGTTGCTGGGTGGGTGTGGCCATGGTGGGTGTGGCCTAGTTGGCCTCCTGTACCATGGCAGGGGTGGGCGTTTTTGCCCTCCCTGGGCTCTGGAAGCTTTCCCCGAGCCTCCGGGAGGGCGAAAATGGCTTCCCCAGGCTCCGGAGGCCCTCTGGAGGCCAGAAACAGGCTCGTTTTTGGACTTCCCCAACTTCCAGTAGACCCATTTTTTTTCACCCTCCCTGAGCCTCTGTGCGCGCCCTGCACTTACCTGCATCCAAAACAAGCCATGTGGGGACTCCTGGGAGGCGCAGGGTTGGTGGGGCCAGCCAGGAGTGGGATTTTGGAGTTCTCCAAACTCCACAGAATCTTAGCTAGAGGTTCTCCCGAACCCCTGTGAGCCCCTAGCAGCCCCCACCCCTGCACAGGAGTCCAGACGACTCCATGTGGCACATACAATCAATCAATCAATCAAAATAGAGCTGGAAGTCTTCTATTCAATCCTCTGCTCAAGTGGGAGACTTGAAGTATACATCAGTAATTCCTGGATGTTTCACACTGAGCATCAAGGTCTGGTGAAGCTGGAGTTGCATTTAGGAAAATCTTTGTACTGCTCTGTCCCCAGCTCAGTAGGGTTGGGTCATTCTTTTGGATGTGGAAGCAATGACCTCACCAATAGAAGGATCTAAGGCAGAGGTCTTCAAACTTGGCAGCTTTAAGACTTGTGGACTTCAAACTCCCAGAATTCTCCAGCCAGCTATGATAGCCTCAAACAGCAAAGCCTCAAATAGCAAAGAGTTCATTGTCAATTATTTCATTTTCAAACGATGCACTGATCGCAAATATCAATCTTTTATAAATCTTGCCTCTGTTCTTTCGGAAAGAAGGCAGTTGATAAAGAAAAAAAAAATGTGTGTCAAAGTTTTCATTTATTCTAATGGCAAAATAAAAATTGGAGCTGATTCTTATCAACCACAAAGGTTTTCTGAAAGATAATCTATCTTAACCCAATCCTTCAGATCTTCCAACTATGGACTCATTGCTGTAACTGAATTTGTCTGCCTTGCTGCTAGTCTTTTCCTTCTTGTCTTTCTTTCCACCTAAACTTCTCTGGTATTTGACTGAGATTCTCAGTCATTCAGGTCATTGTTGTCCCAAAAGTTTGTTTTCAAGAGGCAACTGGACTTTCTTTGTTTTTACTTGAAGAAGTTTCCTCTGGTGTTTGTTTAGAATAGAATAGAATAGAATAGAATAGAATAGAATAGAATAGAATAGAATAGAATAGAATAGAATAGA